>JACATO010001135.1:0-89650 GCA_018389105.1 Nautilus pompilius | reverse complement strand
TACCTCTATTCATTGACTGCTGGATGCAATCGCGGCACTGGTCAAATGAGTACAAAAGATGTATTCTAAAATGCTTAATAATTGTCGATTTTTAATTTTCGTTTTGTTAATAACTAAGCGACGATGTGGGGGAAACCGATAAAAACAACGAATTTTGTAGAATCAAATAAATATTTCGTACATGCAGCCTACTACCAGGTAAGTCAGTCTTCCCTCATCCTAACGTAAGTACTGCTATCTACACCCTACTACCAGGTAAGTCAGGTCCTTCCCTCATCGTACGTAAGTACTGCCATCTGCAGCCTACTACCAGGTTAAGTCAGTCTTCCCTCATCGTAACGTAAGTACTGCTATCTACAGCCTACTACCAGGTAAGTCAGTCTTCCCCATCGTAAACGTAAGTACTGCTATCTACAGCCTACTACCAGGTAAGTCAGTCTTCCCTCATCGTAACGTAAGTACTGCTATCTACGCCTACTACCAGGTAGGTAAGGTCAGTCTTCCCTCATCGTAACGTAAGTAACTGCTTTCTACAGCCTACTACCAGGTAAGTCAGTCTTCCTCATCGTAACGTACGTACTGCTATCTACAGCCTACTACCAGGTAAGTCAGTCTTCCCTCATGTAACGTAAGTACTGCTTTCTACAGCCTACTACCAGGTAAGTCAGTTTCCCTCATCGTAACGTAAGTACTGCTATCTACAGCCTACTACCAGGTAAGTCCGTCTTCCCTCATCCTAACGTAAGTACTGCTATCTACAGCCTACTACCAGGTAAGTCAGTCTTCCCTCATCGTAACGTAAGTACTGCTATCTACAGCCACTACCAGGTAAGTCAGTCTTCCCTCATCCTAACGTAAGTACTGCTATCTACAGCCTTACTACCAGGTAAGTCAGTCTTCCCTCATCGTAACGTAAGTATGCTATCTACAGCCTACTACCAGGTAAGTCAGTCTTCCCTCATCCTAACGTAAGTACTGCTATCTACAGCCTACTACCAGGTAAGTCAGTCTTCCCTCATCGTAACGTAAGTACTGCTTTCTACAGCCCCTACTACCAGGTAAGTCAGTCTTCCCTCATCGTAACCGTAAGTACTGCTATCTACAGCCTACTACCAGGTAAGTCAGTCTTCCCTCATCGTAACGTAAGTACTGCTTTCTACAGCCTACTACCAGGTAAGTCAGTCTTCCCTCATCGTAACGTAAGTACTGCTATCTACAGCCTACTACCAGGTAAGTCAGTCTTCCCTCATCGTAACGTAAGTACTGCTTTCTACAGCCTACTACCAGGTAAGTCAGTCTTCCCTCATCGTAACGTAAGTACTGCTATCTACAGCCTACTACCAGGTAAGTCAGTCTTCCCTCATCCTAACGTAAGTACTGCTATCTACAGCCTACTACCAGGTAAGTCAGTCTTCCCTCATCGTAAACGTAAGTATGCTATCTACAGCCTACTACCAGGTAAGTCAGTCTTCCCTCATCCTAACGTAAGTACTGCTATCTACAGCCTACTACCAGGTAAGTCAGTCTTCCCTCATCGTAACGTAAGTACTGCTATCTACAGCCTACTACCAGGTAAGTCAGTCTTCCCTCATCGTAACGTAAGTACTGCTATCTACAGCCTTATTAGACCCACGTGCTCCTCTACCAAAGCTTGAGCACTTTTTTCTAATTCAAGATATTAAATGTTTAGCTTCCTTTTCAAATGATATAATTTATTATCCTGAATTTATTTCTCGGGTTAACGCGGCCAAACACGTGTTGTTTTGCTTCATCTTTTACATGTTTCTGCTTCATTGTGCCGACGACTCATCGTCCTTATTCTCGATCACAGGCACGTCTTTAAAAGGGAGAAGCGGTCAGGCCGCTTGTGTCCACCGGTGCGTGCTCTCTTCCTCTCGTGTGCTGTGTTCTGCTAACTAACTCTTCTAACCCGGCGTATTTCCCAGGCAACTAACAAGTCGGGCCCGCCATTGTACCGCCTTTCCTTTGATTTGCGCTGGTGACGCGCACTCTGGCGAGTGCCGATCAACGCCAAAGGTTGTGGTTTGTTTAGATGTTAGGCGGGTCAAAGGAGCCGCCGGCCTTTACGGGGCCACGGTTTTGGTTGGTGATCACCTTAAAAGCATATAATCTTTTATTGATCTCCCATCACCACCCACCCACCCCCCTTCTCTGGTTAACGTGCTGTAGGTAAAACGCTCGGCATACTCTTTAGGGCGGACGAAAAAAAATACTCGCAAGAAATAAATAACCAACGGCTGTCTCCAAGTCCTCGGGGCTCGTGTGGTGGTGGTTCACAACCCTGCTCTCAATTTCTGCTTGAAGACAACCCGCATCCTGAGGAAACAATCAAAACATGGCATTGTACGAACGAAGTAGCGTTACAGCCACCTTCTTTGAATCTGATCGTCCCTGCAAATGTACGTGCAAATCGATCCTTCTGCTTAATCTGAGCACACCCTAACCCTAACCTATCACCGTTCCTTTTTATAAATCTTCCATTCGTCTGATGTAAGTCGGCTTAGAAATGCCTTACATCGCTTAACACGAGATGAAGTGACTCGCACCATCGGGGTGGTGGTGGGGGGGTGATGGTTCGAGGAAGACGACACGGACTGCTGTCGCTTCCCAGCCCAACGTCCGTCACGGCGTCGAAGAAGGCACTGTCAGGTCGGATGCAGATCGCCAGAGTGTTACCGCTTCACGTAAGGATCGGTATTCCGTCATCCTCGCCGGCAAAAAAGAAAAGCAAACAACCCGTTTTCCATCAGCGTCATCTCTTTAAAATGACATCTGAAGAGCAACCAACCGTAAAATTTCGACGCAGACAGTTTACAAGAGGCTTCCGGTAACATGTGGTCCGGAACACCACCACTGCATATCCCTCGAACACGGGACGCCATCAGAAGATGCGTGTGAAATGGCCGACAAAACTGGAGGTCGGGGCGTTATTATTTCCAGCGATGGGTTTATGTTCCGCAAAAGCATCAACAATTAACGGACGAGCAAAGTGTGGAGAAAAGCTGTAGGACTGTTAGCTAACTGTGCCATTATTACCCAGCACAATTTTATGGGGAGAGCCTTGTGGCGTGGGCTAGCATTCAAGACAGCTTAGAACTGGTCCTGCCCCATTATTTGGAGTGCGCTGACCGGTGTCAGATACGGGGATGAAATCAATACGTCTGTAGTCGTCCCTCTGGCCTAACGGCGAGATACTTAATGAATGACAACACCCATCTGCACCCTACACACTTTGTCAGGGTTAGTCTTCCAGGTCAACAACATTAATGTGGCCTGCACGATCGCCATATTTAATTCTTGTCCGACATGTTTGGGACATTCTAGGGAGACATGTTTGTGGTCTTCAACTCCGCCCACAGTCTCTTGATCAGCTCTTAGTGAGTATTTAGTCAGCCCCTCTATGTTTTATATAGCTTTTTTGTCACATTGGTTGTATGCTTTTGGGTCAGTGTCATGTTAGAAAATTAATCCCGCTTAAAGACATGTCTTTTTGAAAAGAAAAAAATGCCATTATTGATGAGGACCTGTCTGTACCTGCTCTCCAATTGTATGCAAATCTCCGTCCTTGGCTAATATGCAGCCCACACTTGTATTAACCCACCACGATCTTCACTGACTGCTATACTGCTTCCAGTTCCGCCTTCTAAAAAGCTGCCATTGATTATTGCAAAACAGTTCAAACAAGGATTCATCTGTAAAGAACACCTTCTTCCAGGTTTGGTCACCTCTCCTCAGAAAATCTCTAGCTATCTGCCCAATGAGACCACTTCGCATTAATTTGTATCTCGCTGTTCGTAAAGAAATATTAACACCCATACTTGTAGCTAGATCATTCGCAAGATGTCTACTCGGTCATCATCTATCACGTAAAGAACATACCCCGAAATAATTAGCATAACTTTTGGAATGTTTGGAATTTCTTCCTCTACTGCGTCTATCGTCGACAGAACCAGATTCCTATATCATCTTCCGAGTCTTGCATACAACTCTACATGAAACGTGAAGTCGGGTTGCAACCTACCCCCATGGAGTAGCCTTCAATAGCTAACACTCTTATTTCTATAAGCTTGTCATGTGATATTTTCTTCCCAGAAGCCACATTACTCAACATACTACACTGATATCTCTGCCGATACATTTATAGTTGCTCTGCAGACCTGTGCGTCAAAAGCCATCCGGTATGAGGGGATGCTGTAGTGTGCACCTTTGGTAGAGAGAAAATTATGCCCTTTTAAAACATCTGCAACTCAGTTCTGGTCACAAATTCTTATTGAACGACGTAAGCATTCTGGCCAGATCCTTTGATTTCAAGTCACAAATCATAGAATCTCTATGTATTAAGCATCTCAAACCTTTCCTGGATGACCAATTTCCCTCTGTTCCTCTACTCTTATTTTAAATTTTTTCTCCGATCTAAATAAAACTGCACGTTGTTCTATTAACTTTTGCTTCTGTAACACATTATAGTATTCTTTCTTTTCTTATTTTGGATGTTTCTTATCACAGTGGAAAATGACTGCGGGTTATGTAGGAAATATCCTATCTTGTTGGAACATTTTTTGTAATTTTTCTGTGGGTGTTTATGTTAACTGGCGCATTTCCAGTTTCTGTTTTTACTTAAGAATTGTCTCGTTAAATTGCTGCATTGTGATGAGGTGACCGCCATGATGAGACTAGGTATTAGTTGTATTAGGTAATATTGATTATTGCAATGCTACAAGAACATCAATTATCGTAATGATCTGAAGAACATATTACTGATATGCTTTATCGAGTTTTAACCAAATGTATAGAAGGTTCGTAGGAACTAAAGTGGCTTACTGTTTGCATCTACTAACAGGATAAGGGAAGTTTACAAAATCTACTTTCACTTTATGTAATCTAATACCCGCTTATTACTAGTGGGTCGGCCCATTTCCTTCCTCATTACTCTTGGTCGCTCAACACCGGTGAGAAAGCGGGGGAAGGGGCTCTCGTAACCTCTGCTGTCGCCAAATGCTGTATAATATAGCCACGAGTGGGTGGGCGGAAATGACCTCTCACCTTAGGTAGAATTTTGTGGACTATACGGATAATATATACTATTAAAAGACATTTACCAACAAATGACCTGTTAAGTAAACGTCAGTTTCATACAATATCTTCTCACAGTAAAGAAACAATAAACTAGATATCTGTTTCAGCCTGAAAGGTTTTTCTGTAGACTAATAATAAGCGAATAGGGCAGAGAGAGAGAGAGAGAGAGAGAGAGAAGAGAGAGGCGAGAGAGAGATGACTTCAGTACAGAGCGATAGAGAGAAATATGACATCAGCAAAGAGAGAGATGGCGTCAGTACAGAAAGATATGACGTCAGTAAAGAGCGAGATGGCGTCAGTACAGAAAGATATGACGTCAGTAAAGAGAGAGATGCTGACTCAGTACAGAGCGATAGAGAAAGATATGACGTCAGTAAAGAGAGAGAGATGACGTTAGTACAGAGCGATAGAGAAAGATATGACATCAGCAAAGAGAGAGATGGCGTCAGTACAGAAAGATATGACGTCAGTAAAGAGAGAGATGACGTTAGTACAGAGCGATAGAGAAAGATATGACGTCAGTAATGAGCGAGATGGCGTCAGTACAGAAAGATATGACGTCAGTAAAGAGAGAGAGATGACGTTAGTACAGAGCGATAGAGAAAGATATGCCGTCAGTAAAGAGCGAGATGGCGTCAGTACAGAAAGATATGACGTCAGTAAAGAGAGAGAGATAACGTTAGTACAGAGCGATAGAGAAAGATATGACATCAGCAAAGAGAGAGATGGCGTCAGTACAGAAAGAACTATGACGTCAGTAAAGAGAGAGATGACGTTAGTACAGAGCGATAGAGAAAGATATGACGTCAGTAAAGAGCGAGATGGCGTCAGTACAGAAAGATATGACGTAGTAAAAGAGAGAAATGGGCGTCAGTACAGAAAGATATGATGTCGTTTAAAAGAGAGAGAGAGAGGAGAGAGAGAGAGCGTGTGTGGTGCCGTAGCAAGTTTGCTCACCAGTTATGATTGTTGTGGCTGCTGTTCGGTTCCCGATAGCTCGGAGTTGTCTGCCGTCTAGTGAGCAGATCTGGTTTTTCTCACTGCTACAGCAGCAAATTCTATGGGAGCTCCTAGATGATCGATCTTTTACTACTGTTAATCAAAATTTTTAGGACGGCCGTAATCGGGATTCGTCGACTATTTTCGTGCTGGATATTTTTTAGACGTTTCCTTATCTCGGACACTGTTCTGGTCCACGAGGTGGAAGAATATATTAAGGAATGCGATATCTAGCCAAACAGAAAACCTGACACAAGCAAAAAGCTTCTGCGAATGTGCTATTTTTTATACTACGGACATGTCATTTCTGTCAGTCACCGGTGTAGAATTTAGATCATCTATTGGTAGCCACGCGCATCTGTGCTTCTGAGCAAAAAGATCACTTTCTTAATTAGAATCATGTTTGCTGTGCAAAATCTAAAATATTTAATTTGATAGTTTTCCAGATCAACACATTTCCTGATCTCTTCAAAACTTGTGGGAAGCTCAGTGTTCTCCAATATTACTGATAATTTACATCAGTATGGTTTTCGGCCGAAAATCTTAGATGAAGCTCTTTGATTCACATTTCTAGTTTAGATTCACCTTAATTCTCACTCTGTGTGGCTTCTAATCGAATGTTCACGAGCGAGGACAGCAAATCTTTTAAAAAAAAAAAAAATTTTGGCGCTGGCGAGATTCTAAATTGAAGTTGCGGAGAGAGATATCGACCATAAGTAGAGATGAAGTTATTAAAACGACAACTTTCTAATGCTTACCTTTCTAGTCCAATTCCGAAATCACTATTGCACCTGTTATCAGTCGATGAGTTCGCTCTGCCCCTGATATGAAGAATGTTCTCCGAGCGGTTTTGTTAAAAAAGTCTAACGTCAACACAGAATTTCTCATTTCTACTATTTTTTACAAATGCTACATCAAAGCACCAATAAGTTGGAATGTTAGCTTTCATTACAACACTGGAATCGTTCCATTCCAGATGTCCTTTCGCATTCTTCATAAATGCAGAATCTTTGTGTCATATTCTTTGCAAATACTTAGGTTTCTGAACTAAACTCAAAATAAGTCTTGAGATAGTTAATGCTATTTCTCTTTGTGATAGTTAAAAAAAAGTATTTTTAGTCTTCTTTAACGGGGAAAGAGACATCGTTGTTAATTATTATTTTTTTTTAATTATTTGAAGCAAGCTGAAAGTGCGGTCATCAATGTCACATCGACAAGGCTCAGACGAGACAACTGTGGACAGAACTTCGAGAGTCAGGTAGTGCCGTAGAGGGAGGCATTTTAGTGAATGGGGGGGTCTGCTACCATTAATATTTGATACAAGGATAACTGGACTTCAATTAGTCAAAAAAACCAACGAGGACAAGTCCAACGCGAAATCTGATTGTCGACGCATGGCGTCGGTCGTTTCTTTTACCATCCGGACATCAATCGAATCGATCGTCCCCTCGGTGAATCCTGTCAAAAAGAGAGAAAAACGAGGAGAACTATCAGGGCGCGGGGACGGATAAAAAACGGTAAGCTGATGAGGATAAGAATAGGGGGCCATAAAAATTCGGTGAGTCAATGCATTATCAGCTAGAACGAACGACCCCGGTCAAGGGGCAACGACAATCAGTTAAAGTGACTGACTT
This sequence comes from Nautilus pompilius, assembly GCA_018389105.1. Lineage (NCBI taxonomy): Eukaryota > Metazoa > Mollusca > Cephalopoda > Nautilida > Nautilidae > Nautilus > Nautilus pompilius. The sequence goes on along the minus strand of JACATO010001135.1, from coordinate 81,920 downwards.
TCCGATTAAACACAAACATCAAAGAATCGAAATTACCTAGGGTCAGGGGGAAAATCCACACTTTTTTGTCTCTTCGCTTGCGAAAAGTGTGCAGTTATCAAAAAAGTAAACAGTTTTCCCTTGCTTACTATTCGCCTAAACGACGTTTAAAAATCATAATCGATAGCGAAATCATTTGCTTTAATCAACAAGGAAGCACAAGCTTGGTACTGAAGGTTGATTTCTGGTGTATAAGAGAAAAGGTAATAGAGTCGCGCCATTACTGCGTAATTCCCCAACAATCACTGGTTTGTGGTAAGATCTGAACATCAGATTCAGTTTTATAATATAAGACATCGCACCCTCTATTGTGGTTAACTTTAGACAGTTTACATTAAAAAAACAAAACACCCATCTGGTTGTGATGACATCATCTATGGCTGTTTTTGTGTGACGTTTTCCCCTACTCATCGTGAGTAACATGCCATCGTGATCTTCCGAGCGAAACCCAGAGGGCGCATCGTTCGATGGGTTGATGATACAGTGCACGAGTAATATAAGGACTGAAAGAGAAAGTCGTTCTCGCTCGTGTGACGTTTACTAAATGAGCTTTCCTACTGTAAAAGCCCACAACAAATTACCATACTCTAGGCTTCATGTTGCACTGGACTAATATTTTTGTAAGTATAATATATAGACAAAGTTAAGAATAGTCATAATTTGTTTCACTCTTTCTCATGGGATACATTGAGACAGGGTGTAGGGAACATAAAACAGGTGCCAGCTAAACATTATTCGCATTTTTATCCAATATACGTATGATGAATCCTGTTTTGGGGTCCATTATGTAAATCTATATATAGATAGATAGTCCTATATTTTCTATACTTGGATATATCCAATTGTCTAAACCCTGTTGTGTTTATTTAAACTTATTTAATAGAAAATGTGATATAAATTTTGTTTTTCTAACCTGTGTTAGCGGATATCAGTTCTACTGAAGTCCACTCCAAATGAGTAGTCAGTCATCTGTCTCATTGTGCCCCATCATAACCTGCATTGAATTTTTGGGCATAGCTCTTAAGCCCAGTACTTTCTTCAGGATATTGGTACATGCACTATTAAAGCAGTCTATAGGTTTATCATGAGCACCATAATTGTCACTTAATTATATAGATCACTGTTAATAACTTTAAATTTGATAACTTTCCCAAAAATTACCTTATGAACAGAAAGTTCCTTACACTTGGGAAATTCTTTGTTTTCAGTACGGAAGCTACGGTTGTCAGTGCTAGGTGTTCTTCACATATGATATGAATATAATTATCTTTTTAAATTTATCAGTTTTATTTCACTCTGCCCCATGTCTCAGTGTGCCCTTCTCTCTTCTATGCTAGACGAGATTAGTTTCACATAAAATCATTAATGGTTCTTCTCTTTTACCAAAAAAGGAAATACACAGGAAAAAATGTTTGAATTTTAAGATTAAATTACTTCTTGAAAAATAGTTGTAAAAATTACTTGAATATAGATTTAAAACCAGAAAATGGACACACACACCACACACACACCCTGTCTTTCTAAGATTCAGGACAAATAAAAAGGCAGCACCTTAATATCCCAAGAAATACTTGATCGACATTCAAAATTATCCGCTCTCTGCGAATTCTTTCAAATACCTGTATGTAAATATTCCATTTTATTTCGCAGAGGGGCTAAGATACAATCTCTCCCAAAAAGGTCTAGGCCCAGTGCAAGATGACGAACAATTTATATTTTGTGACAATTCTAAACATCGGTATATTAAGAAAAAAAAGAAGTTTACTTGGCCGGGTTACATCGGCTTCCCGTCTGACCGCTGTAGCGCTGTCTGCACACCGGGCCGGTTGCAGAATTTGTTGAGAGTCCGCCGAATTTGCTCAACACCGACTGGTTGCAACACTTCAAGTTAGCTGAGCGTGTTAGCACAAACAATTCCGATTAGCAAGTAGACGTGGCAAGAACTACATAGCTAATTTATTCATCCTATTTTAAGATGTTCTACCAAATAATATGCACGGAAAACTCCCGAACAGCACATTAATTCTAGCATTGATGCTCCCACAGTAAAGGAGATAATTAATAGTAGATAATTAATCCGATTTGCTTATTCTTTGCGATCAAGATATAATAATAATAATAATAATAATAATAATAATAATAATAATAATAATAATAATAATAATAATAATAAAGTGGTTATTTTGGTGAGATGGATTTAAATGCTTATTTAAGAGATTATTCGTCAAAATGAAAAAAGTAGGAAAGAGTCTGTTTGAAAAGGATAAATAGGAAGGTAGAGGGAGGTAATTATAATCACGATCGGCCAGGAGATAGAGCGGCGTCATGTCGAGACAACGGGCTGACATTTGCTCCTCCATAACTCCCAGCACCACGGTAGAGAGGAGCCTCGGATGCTGACTAATACCGATGATGCAGAGATAACTCGTGATGACTTGATGGTTGCTATAGAAACTAACGAAAACGCACGCCAGTTGTTAGGACTGTTTGAAAAGAAGAGGGAAGAAAAAAGAATATTTCATTGAATTCCATTTGATTGATACTGTTATGAGCATTTTTTTTTAAGTTGGAAGGGCTTGGAATCAGTGAAAGGAAGTGGCCGTCTTTTTTTGGCAGAGGATAGAGAGTTGGAAGAGGGGAGGTGGCAAAAATGAAATCAGAACACGGATCGGATTTCGGAATATTTGTTTAATACATCTGCTTAACCTTTTATTTGGATAAATGAATATCGAGACTGCGTCCTAAGCATTTTCTGTGTTTAGGTTTGTATATTAGCAAAGGGTCGTGAAAGTGAAGTCTTTTTGTATTTTTTTTCAAAGAAGTAAACAGAACGAAAACAAAACGAAACAATAAATAAAGAAATGGAACGAAATAGAATAGAGCAGAAATCAAATAAAATTAAATGGGTCAAATATAACTGTTAAAATTAAACGTAAATAAGCAGAAATCAAATCAAATAAATAGAATTTTTAAAAATTCAAATTATATATATTATTAAAATTAATTAGCTTGATTATATAAAAATGAGAGGAAATATGACTGGCAACCATTTTCTCTTATTTAAGTATTTTGAATTATTGTTTTATTTTCTAGTGGTATTCACATTTTCTCCACAGTTTACTTATCCGAACTCTTAATGGAAGATATGACAAATTTTCTTTATGGTTTTCAAACAAATGCTTTGACGATAGATTATCTGTCATCATTTACAGTCAGATATTGTTTGAAGGTACAGATAAACAGCTAGAGGCGGCCGACCCCTTCAGGTGTATCTTGGAGCTGACGTCGTCGGCGGGGCTGGGCTAGGGGTTGGCGGCCAAGATGTAAGAAACTGCATACATTTCTAGAAATTAGCGAGTACAATTCTGTTTGCCTTTCAGTTTTTCGTCACCTTTGTTCAATTGCTCAATTACAAATTACTGGCTGTCTGCTTTTGGCCACGTTTCAAAAACAGCTGATTTTCTATCGCGCCCCCTTACGACACTTTCGGCGTTCACGTAATAAGTCCCCTGCACACGTTACGTTATTAAAACCCTCGTGTCGTCGACATATACGTAAAAGACCGAATTTTAATAAGTTTGTGTCGAAAACTCTGAATAGCCAGGAGATCTTCATCATTAAAAAAGAATCCTTTTGAGACATTTCACTAGTAGGTCCACAAGTTTGTGCAGAGAGAGATGGAGAGAGAGAGAGTGGAGAGAAGAGAGAGAGAGAGCGAGAGAGAGAGAGAGAGAGAGGAGAGATGGATGGAGAGAGGGGAGAGAGAGTATATTTAGAAGCAGGGCATACAATTTTAATAAACTATTTACTTATCGATAGATAAGGTCTGAAAGTGAAAGATGAACCGGAGTTGACTTACAGACTCCAGATGTAGTAGTTCTAATATTTATTATGACGCGGTTTGTCATCACCTGCGTAGAGTGATATTTCTGGATGGAAATAGATCATATCAGATTAAATAAGAAACTGGTGGAGGAAAAAAAAATTATAAAAACGTTAAGGATTTCTATCAGCTGGAATGATCTGTCCAGATGTGGTTTGCCACAAACTGGGACACACATCTAACTGACTGGGTATAACTTCTTTCTGAGTCATTTCACCGATAAGATCTCATCGTCGGAAGTAATTCTGATAAGAGCTGCTAAAGTCGAGGTTTTCAAAAGGAATATCTTAATCAGTTTTTGGTAAAATCAAGATTTAAGCATACTGTACGAAAACAGGCATGGGTTAGACGACTTTAATCTTCTTAATACATTTCACCTACTGTATATCTCTACACTACATCTGCAGATTCTGATAACAAACAACATAATTGTATCATTTTCAATAAAAAGAGAGATTTCATTTCACAATAGTATAACACAATTTGTAAACATTAACTGCATTTTCTACAATGATCAGTAGCACACACGCAATACATACACAATACACACATAACACACACACACAGAGTACAAACACAATACACACACACTCACACACAGTACAAACACAATACACACAATACGCACACTCACACACACAGTACAAACACAATACACACACTCACACACACAGTAAAACACAATACACACACTCACACACACAGTACAAACACAATACGCACACTCACACACACAGTACAAACACAATACGCACACTCACACACACAGTACAACCACAATACACACAATGCACACACTCACACACACAGTACAAACACAATACACACAATACGCACACTCACACTCACAGTACAAAACACAATACACACACTCACACACACAGTACAAACACAATACACACACACACACAGTACAAACACAATACGCACACTCACACACACAGTACAAACACAATACACACAATGCACACACTCACACACACACAGTACAAACACAATACACAATGCACACACTCACACACACAGTACAAACACAATACACACAATACGCACACTCACACACACAGTACAAACACAATACACACAATACACGCACTCACACACACAGTACAAACACAATACACACAATACACGCACTCACACACACAGTACAAACACAATACACACAATACACGCACACAATACAAAATTCATTCTCTGTAGAGACAACAATTTATTTTTAAATGTTTGTCTAAATACTATTTCAAAAAGTATTAATGTATATACTCTATATAAAAAAAACATTTATTTACACAAGTAAACCACCATTCCAAAATTTAACGATGCTCTAGAAGTTGTATCACACACAGATAAATGCTATATCAAATTTTGCTTTTCTGAAAAAGCTTATTGAATAATCGAAGACTTAGAAATAGTTTCGATGTCGTAGGCTAAGGTGAAAAGTATCCAGATGTTTGATTATTTCTTTTAGAAATATTTAGTAGCTTATCATTTATCTTTTTATAAAACTGAAAAATCTGGTATAAGATGCATTTTTTAACGCAGAAACCCTGTATAGTTCGCATTGCTGTCCTTTCTAACTTTTTAAAACTGCTGAGACTATTTGATGATCTGTTTTAATCATAACGAATAATTTCCTGGTTTTTCACAATCAAAAGACTGTTCAAACCTCAGGATATTTGAACTTAAAATTAAACAAATGTATAGAAGGTTCGTATTTACCACAATATACATAAAATTAATTTTTGAAAGTACTTTTATCCATATTATATTAAAAAACTAAATTATAGAGAATTCATTCAGACATATTACATATTACACAGATGGTAGGAAATATCGCTTTCATGTAAAACTCCAAACTTTGCTTACTTAGAAATTTGAAGTTAGTGCTTTCTCACGTGCTTGAGAACTTCCGGACACGTGCTTGAGAACTTCCGGATAGGCAAACAGCTGTTGCGAGGTAGGCAGCTACCGCGTGCCGATTAGAAATGCGAACACACCGACAATCTCTGGAAGAGCAGCTGCATCTCTAGCTGCCTACCTCCTCCCCCCCCTGATTTCGGCTTAAAGATTTCCACTTTCAGAGTTAACCGAAACAATGCTATCGAGTCGGAAGTTATTTCACTTTCTTTAGTGATCATCACAAACTTTAAAAGAATTGTATTCATTTACTTGTTTAAATTCTACCAGCGCTATTTTTCTACCAGTTATTTTATATTGCACGCTAACATTTCTTTGGAATATGTATATAATTAACCAAATTTACAATTAAAATGTCAAATTATTTACAATATTTTAATGTCTGCATTAATTTTTTAAGTCTTTTATTTAGAATGCAAAAAAAGAGAACAAATTAGCACATTGAAAGGAAAGAATTCCGGTAGTTACTCTGTATGTATTAGTAAATATGCGTTCTTATGTAAAAGAAAACCAACTTAAAATGCAAATGAAGCAAAATAATTTTAAATAAAATAGTATAAATTAATTAGCATAATCGTTAATACATTTTAAAATTTAGATATAAATAATTACTGCTATAGTGACAAGAATGCGCTCATGCTAGCCTTGTGTAGTTTGCCAGAATTAACTATAGTTCATGACAACTTCTGTAGAAAACTTCAGTTATTTAATCCAAAAATGTTCACATGCAGAATAACTCACTTTGTTGTGAGCCTTTTCAAAATAATTGTGAGTGCACCTTTGATTTAGTTAAATGCTTATTTATTCATTTATTTAAATATAAGCAATCCCACGGAGACTGAAGCTACACCAGGGAAGGCGAGTCCATATGCATGTATATAAATGCTATATAATTGTTTTGCTTTTCAGGTTCTGTACAAAATTGGACAGTAAACACGTCTTTATTTTAATGTAAATCACCACGCAAGCATCTACATTAGTAGATCAGCATGGACTTTACTGATGATGTAGACACTAGCTTTTACCAACTGAAAATCCTGCAAAATACTTCTCTTTATCGAAGAAATAAAAGGGTAAATAGATATCTACACTGGGGGGGGACGCACCAATAAAATATTCCATCTTTTATATATAATTAATTTGTTAGTGGTGTGACTGTTCAAATATATATATGTGTGTGTAATAAAAGGTTTTACAATAAGCTTATGTTGGACACTTGTCACACAGGCCCATCTCTTCAAACTATCCTCTTGAGACGTTTCAAACTTGTGTTTTTGTCCGTGAGTGAGCGAGCGCTTTCAATATATCAAGAAATGTTACACATAGCTTCTAAAAGTAACGAGATCTTGGTTTATACTGCAGTGGTGTAAGCAGTAGAGGTTTCGTAAAAGATACAGAAAACCGAAAAGATCGACCACTTAGAAGTAGAAAAGGAGAGGAGCCTGCTAATTCCGGTGTAGAATGGTTTGCACGTGGTTTGGTGAAGCGACCGCAAAGAGGCTTGATGGGGCAAGAAAAAGATATAATTATGCAAGACGAAGGGGGCTTTTACCAAACGTATTCATAGATGCCTGAAAGAAGATGAAAAGAAACAGTAAAACAAGCCGCAAAGTCTGCTTGATCCCACGACACTGTGCGCAAAATAACAAAGACCAGACAAGACTGTCGGCGAGTGTAGGATGTCTGCGGCATGGTCGACTGACTGTGTTTGTGTTCATTAGCTGGCGAACCGAAGATTTGTTTAAGTGAAGTGTTGGCAAAGTCTGGTTAAATCTGTCATTTTGAGAAAAACATTGTTAGAATATGGAATACAGGTTTTACTGTTTTTTTATACAAATCTCTTTAGAAACTGTCGACATGAAATTGAGGAGGGACATGTCGATATTGTTAATCTGGTCGGTCATCATGGCGGCTTTGAGTAAACTGCTGTTAAAAATGCAGATTTGACCAAAATTCGGAGCAGTTATCAGCTGCATTTTCTAAAGCTGATATAACCTTAACCAAGTACTGTATTGCTGTTGTTAGTTTTTTGTCAAACATCGAAATAGTTTTGACCAAATATTTTTTTAAAATGTATTTTTTCTACCAACCAACTTACAGTTCTGAGTAGATATTTTGTCGGAAGTGTTAATTTGAGTAATCAACAGTTTTTAGAAGTGTTCGTTTGAGCAATCACCAGTGTAATATTAAGTAGATATTTTGATGAATGTGGTTGATATGTTAAACGTGCTATTTGGTCAACCACCGTTATAGTTTTTGATAGGTGTCTTGTTAAACGTTTTAAGTTAAAGCACATGGCAGTGTAGTATGTAGCCAGTGTTCTGTCAAAAGTGTTAGTCTGGTCAATCTACAATACTGCTCGCTTTAAGTACGTGTAGGTGTTGGTTTGATCTATCACCAGAATAGTGTCGAGTTGGTGTTTTTTAAGTGTTAATTTGATACCATCCACCAAAATGGCACTGTGTAATTGATTTATTAATCTTCTTACGTTGAACAATAAGCAGTTTAGTATTTCACGAATGTTTTCTTCGATTGTTAGTTTGATCAATCAAAAGTATTAATTTGGGTGATTTGTTAAAATTAAGTTTGAACAATAAACAGTGTGATATTGAGTATGTGTTTTGATGAAAATGTTAGTTTTATTAATTACCAATATAATTTTGAGTAGATGTTTTGTTAAAAATGGTAGGCTGAACAATAACTAGTAGAGTAATGTGTTTTGTTAAAACTGTAATTTTTAGATGATTCTATAGTGATTTTTTAAAAAAATATACCATATAGATTTGACTATGTATTTTTTAGCAAAGTGAATTTGATTTATCATCAGTATGAGTGAATGGTTTTCGTGTCACTTTGAGCAGTTACCAGTAGTGATTTGAGTAGGTGTTCTTTAAAGTGTCAGCATGATCACCAAATAATATAGAACTGAATAGGTGTGAGTTTGAAAATTACTTTCTAACACTCTCGACAATACACTTGCTGTGCTGGAGATTGACCCAACTATAGATTTTAGCTGATGTTTTGTCGAAACTGTTAGTTAGGCCAGTCTCCAGTATAGAGTTGAATAAGTGTTTTCTTAAAACAGTCAGTCTGAACTATCAACAGTGAGTGTTTTGTGTGAACTGTTTGTTTTCTGAATCGCTATATAGTTTTGAGTTATTTTTAGGATACTAAATTTTCACCTCGGGATGTTGATGAAGGACAATTTGGTGAAGCATTTGCTTTTGGTAGTAGGTTTTGCTGGATGCTTTTAAAATTAATTATAAGTTCAGCTCAGCGGAGCTTTGTTGGTAGTGCTTATCTCATCAACATTAGCGAGATCTTGTCCAGCCCGCCGACTCGACACCGGCGGGAATATCCCTGACCCTAACCCCGCCCCCCCTTTTTTTCGAACCTCTTTTTACTTTTTTTTTTGCAAAAATAAATGTAAAAGTATAGAACTTTTTTTGTTCGCTTTTACAATAACAAACACGAAAAGGAGCTTTCTTTTAAACGCTAACAAGATCGCCTGAGGTGGTGGTACGATTGTCCGGAATACCCCTGAAGTGTTACATCAGGGGTTTAGGTAGGCGGTTACCGAATAACGGCCAGCCTCGTTCTGACAGAGTCGGCGGTCACGGGATCGGCGTAATCAGACACTGGCGTGGCTTTTGAGATAACGGAATGTTACAGAAAACCATTGTTTCGAGCGAGGTATTGCGTGCGCCGTACATTAACTCAACGGCTTCACCTCTCTTTTCCGAGACGGGGTCTCACGCTCCGAGTCCATCAGCATCGCAATCGCTCGCTTCGTTTTTTTTTTTTTTTTTTTTTTTTAAGAAGGTTTCTCCTGTCGCGTGCACATACTTGTCAATTTCCACAGCTGTCTCAGGTTGCTCATTACGCTGTACATTTCCGGATCAAGATCGAATCCCCTCCAGACACACGGTCTTTCGTGTTTTCTTCTTCGATGGATTATGTAACTTTTGATTTAAAAAACTTTTCTTTTGAAAGAAAAATAAAATGGATTATTATACATTTGTAAACTTAAGTGTGCGGGCATGTGTTATGCACGGGTCGTTTACTGAGGCGTTGTTAGATATTCTATGATGAATGCCCATTCTCTGTTACACCTGAACACAATAGAATCGTGAGACGTTACAGAGAGATTTTCGGTAAATGCAAAAAATAATCTTTTAAAAAAGAAATAAAATAAGGAAGAACTTAGCACTGCTTTAGCATTTATTGAATCTGATGAGAACAGGGAGCTTACACTGCAGATACAGTGTACATTTTATTCCTTTAGTTAGTTTTACATTTTCACAACTTATTAAAGCGTATTTCAGGATTTCTCGAGTTTGTGAAAGTTTTAAATTAAAGATGTTTTAAAACTTGATTGGAAACCACTTACTTTTGCAGGATAATGAGATGCAATTTTATCATTCGAGTTGTCTCCCTTAGTCCACCTAACACGTTTCTGGCATCAGTTGTATCCGTTCCACACCAAGCGAAATCATCTGTTTCTCTCGGTTCCATTTGTCTTGCTTTCGACAACATTTCTGTGGAAAATCCGCCATTTTGTTTATTAGGTGTCATTGGCTATATTTTCGCATTAAACACAAAAGACGAGGTCACCTCGAAGTAACCGGTGCGATCGGTACAACTCACTACAGTTTCAGAAGTCTGAACTTCAACGAGGCAATTCAAACGGCTGCAGATTACCTCAAGACAGGTGAGTAACCCTCTTTCCGGAGACTTGAACAAAGAAATAAAATATTTAATAAAACGTTATTAATTTTTGCACATTTCTTCTAGTTTGGATTTTCATCTTTTAAAGGCATACAAGTCAACTTGACGCCATTTTTACAGCCTGGAAAATATCGGAAAAGCTATTCCTATGTAGCGTTTACATCATATTTACTATCTTTCACATTGGTGTCTTGAAAACACCACATAGGTTGTCATTTGATTTGTTTAGCTCTCATTAAAGATGCCCTTCGGTCCAGTGAAATATAGCTGGCCAGGATTTATAATTCATTCGATATTCACCCTTTAATTTTGTCGTACACCAATCTTAACAACACGGAGATAATCTCTCCGCATTGGAGACTGCACCACGAACTTCCGGTCATTTCGGACTTTGGCAGGAAATTCCGTATTAAAATTCTTTGTTTTTAGATGTGGAAGTAAACACACCTGATCGGCTGGTGAATAAGAGCGAGAGGAAATCATGCTAGGGAGACACGTCAGCCTGAGCCGACCCTGACCGGGAATCGAACTGGGGCCCTCAGCTTTGTCTAATAGTCTAATCACTTGTCCACCGTCCACCCCTGACTTACGCCTTTTAGATTAAAAAAAAAGAAAAAGCTGACTCGGAAGAATAGCAAGCTTTCGAGCCAGCGGTTCATGGGCTTCCATTGATTGCTGATTGTTACCTGATAGTTTGGAGATAAAAGAAGAGCTCTGGATGTTAATAAGGCTTATAATGATGCATTAAAATTAAACCCATGCTTTCTCTAATTTTCTGATTGCTACGTTTCAAAGTCATCGTTATGATCTTTCAGTTTTGAAATAAATATGCCAACTCTCTTTCTAAAGGTCTAACAGGTACAAATCTCCAAATAAAGGATGATTTAATGAAGCCTGGGCCGCTGAAGGAAGAGTGGCTCCGACAGAGTCTGCGCAAGTCTTGCTGTCTTTTAGAGAAACGGACGCTGGGCCCGATCTTCCATGTAAATCGAACTGCATTTATGCTCTAAACCGGCCATGTGGAAATCTGTTTTTCTGTTGCCAATGATATTAGCATTCACCAAAATTGCTGTATTAATTTTCTAACGTCAGGTAACTTAATCAAATAAATGACAAGTCAAGAAACCTTTAAGACAGCACCAAAAAATATGGAATATCTGGTGTACTTTTAGAACATAATAAAGTTTTAAAGTAGGTCAAAAAGGTAAACTTACATATATGTAAATTAAAAATTAAAAGCTAAGCCGAAATGTACATATAGAGAATTTAACACCCTTCTCTACACTTATCCGTGCATTGTTCGCAGACTACACTATAAATATTTAGTAGACATGCAAAAGTATTTAATGGTATTTTTGAGACTTGGAAACTGATGTCGAATACTTTTTAACCCCCCACTGACACATTGATTCTGTCAGGTGTTCTAGTCAGCAGACAGCGTGGAGAAGCAATTCGGTAAATGCTAACGTGAAAAATAACAGCCAAGAAGATTTCCACACGACAAGTTCTCAGCAGATGAACGCAGTTTGATTTAGATGAACGCGCACAGCGTCACAGTTTTCTGTTTTTCCAAGGCTTTTATTTTCCTATTTAATATACAGCAATACCCTGACATGTTTTATTGTTGATGGTTGTCTCTTAAGAATGAACATCGGTCTCACTCTTTGCCGGAAGGATTTGTTGTCGTGAAACTGATTGAACAGAAGGTTTAGCCTTTCTTCGTGCTTTAATTGAAACTTGAAGCACAAGGCTAAGAACAGATTATGAAATACGAAAAATGTGTCTATATATTTGCTTGATTGGAATTATCCAATCTTAAGAGAACAAGCTTCAGAATTTAGATTCCAAATTAACATCCAGCATGTTTAAACAATAAAGATGTCTTCGGTAATTATTATGTAACGTTCTGTGGCCGGTTAATGATAAAATAGCAGAGTTCAAGTTCTTCCAGCATAAAATTATTATCTAAATATACTATCCTTTTAACGTGATGTTTACTTCTTCAAACAATGTGTAATATTTTTTAGTAATGCACACAAGAAGTAATTAAATGTATTTGATTGAATCTGAATTTAAATTTTTTTGGAAGCTACTCAAAATGGTATAAAAATCCTTTTATTGATTGGAAACAGAAATTCAAACATTATTTGTATGCTAATCTTTATATCATTTACAACGAAAAGATCATTTCCCTACATGGTAATTTGAGAAAGTAAATTTCATGTAGATACCGGGTAGAGATGAGCTATCAGTGTTTTTCTGGAATTTTTACACGATACACTGGACACCAATAACTTTCGTTCTAAGACCTAAAATGGCGTAAACCGTAATCTAGAGCAACTTACAGTCAAGGTACATACCTCGTTCCATTTCATTAGGATCTCTGATTCTTCTTTTTTTTCTTCTTTGAAATAAATGTAAAACTTTTTTTTTTTTTTTGAGATCCGAAAAAATTCAGGAATACTCGATCTTTGCAAGCAGATTTGTTTAGTTTAGTTACAGCCTTTTGCTCCAAAGCTAAATTATTCCGGAGATATTGCCATATTTTATATCCACAGCAATGCGCATAATAATTATCTCCCATTCTCTCTCCGATATACGCCACACACCTTCGTATCCGCTCCGGAAGGCTTCATAATCTCGCTCAAGCAATCATTCGTGAGTATAGCTTCCAGGGAGGTTGCGCCTCAATTGTGGTGCAAAAGAATCCCCGGTCAGAACTTTTCCTCGCTGCTTGGTGCAGAAATTAATCTTCGCACCCATGCTAACCCTTTCAGCGCCGAGCGGACAGTCGGTACACAACGAAACTCTGTTACCAAAACTTTGCGAAATCAACAATATTACACTAAACAGCAGCATCTTCTAAGAAAGCAATCACCTGAAAAATCTACCTTTCAATCATTTGAAGCATTTTTTGCATGCATTTAGTCAGCGAAGAGTAATAAAAGACAGTAAACAGATTTTTATCTCTCGTCGGCATAACTCGGCTAACTAATTGAGGGCAGACAGAGTATCTCGTCCACTTTATACTCTCTATTACCATTTTTTTAGCCAGGTCAAACCTTTTAGAATCTGCAGCGTTTTATCGGTTACAGTGCTAAGGGAAAACTATTAACAAAAAACAATGGAATAAATTTAATTTTCCTTTTTTAAAATTTTGTTGGCAATTTCATAATTTTGTACATTTTCCAAACATTAAGGATTTAAATATCGTTAATCGTAAAAAAAAAAATGAAATTGAAAAGCGGAAAAAGAAAAGCAAAATGATAAAACATTCGCTATTTTAATTAAAGTTAATCAGAACATTTATTTTACATTTTACTTAAACAATTTCATTGTTTTTTTTTTGCTCAAAATATAATCTATTGTATATTTCCAAGTGTCCGTGTGTTGTTTGTTGTTACCCTATCATGGTCAAACCGTAGCATCTAAAGGTGTCAAATATTTGGTGTAGGTACTTTCAACATGTCTAATTTAGGTCGCTCTGGAAGTAAAGCTAAAGTAACGAAAGAAAGACATCAAGAGGAGGCAAATGATCGCCACAGTGCTCAACGGAACAGACTGGCTGCAGCTATGAAACAAGGATGTTCAGAACAAAGAAAAAGACGAATGGCACAACAACAGAAAAGAACAGCTAGAGGAAGAGAACGAAGGTTTAGAACGAGATCTTCGTGAAATTAGACAACGGATCATGGTGGCTGCAGTGGTGGAGAGAGAACTAACTGAAGAGGAAGAAGCACTTCTGGAGAGTCATCAACAGAACTACTACACGAAGAATTGCAGTGTTTGACTAGCATAGGGCTGCTTTCTTGTATAGCCCTGCCGAGAATTACAATGAAAAGTCTATTCTCTCCATTGGCACCACGTGAAAATATTTGTGAATCTGCTCAGCAAAGAAATTTCAAGGTGAGTCACCAGGTTTATGTTGCAGAAATGGGCAAAGTGAAATTGACTCCTATGCAAAAACCTCTAGACACATTAAAATCTCTCTTAAATAGAAATGATCCTGAATCAAAGAATTTCATAGAATCAATTTGAAAGTACAATTCCTGTTACGGATGACTTCGTTTGGAGATTAAAGATACGAAAATCCAACTGGCTTCATGTCTACATTCAAAATTCAAGGTCAGGTTTATCACCAAATGGGGTCATTACTTTCACTGGAAAATGAGGAAGCCAGATCTGTTCAGACATTTTTCATGGCCGATATAGCTGAGCAGTGCAACCAAAGGTGCATTTTCATCCATGGATGAGGAATGAAATAAAGAAGTCTCAAGACATGCTTCATCAAAAGAATAATTTGGTTCACATTTTAAAATATGCATTAGAGCACATGCCTTCAACAGATCACATGGTAGTGAATCATGCTGATGAGAGACTTGCTGGAGAGCATTATGGCTGATTCGATGCTCCTATTACCGATGAATTTGCTGTCCTGATGGTTAACCAGCATCATATGAAGACGGATATTGTACTGACGCTGAGGGATAACAATCTGAAGACGATCCCAGAGACACATAGATCTTATGATGCTTTGCAATATCCTCTGATGTTTTGGCAAGGTGAGATGGTTACCCATTCAAAATAAAACAAATAAATCCAGCAACTGGTGCATGAAATCCTTCCAAGAAAGTCAATGCCAATGACTTCTATGCTTGCCGTTTAATGGTCCAAGATGGTAGCTCTAATCAGTTACTTAAGTCTAGCAACCTTATACAACAATTCCTGGTAGACATGTAATGCAAAATTTAATCAGAATGTTTCCTTTACTTGATGCTACACCAGCAATAATTGCAAGCCATAAATTATGCCCACCTCAGGGATACAATGATAAATGATGGAAATGTTTGGGGTCTTG
Organism: Nautilus pompilius; assembly: GCA_018389105.1. Lineage (NCBI taxonomy): Eukaryota > Metazoa > Mollusca > Cephalopoda > Nautilida > Nautilidae > Nautilus > Nautilus pompilius. Next base: position 66,492 of record JACATO010001135.1, on the reverse strand, counting down.
ATCAGATTGTTATTCTACGCACAAGCTTCGCAGGAGGTCCACGGGACATACACGAACAGATGCAAGATGCATTGAGCTATGTTAGGTACCTCGGAAGACCTGACCTTTTCAGCACATTTATTTGCAATTCCAAATGGGATGAAACCAAGAGAGAACTATTCGCGGGTCAGCAACCTCATAATCGTCAAGAAATCCCTGCCAGACTTTACAAGCTAAAGGTAAATAAATTGATGACCCTCTTGGTAAAGAGTGAGATTTTGGAGCTCTACAGTGTCGATTGTAGACGGTAAAATGACAAAAAGGGGGCCTTCCTCATGTTCATATTTTATATGGCTTAACACGTTGGATACCGCCTTATAATATATTAATCCACATTCTGGTGCTAACTGAAATATGGACCTCTACGCTTAACCAAATGTTATAATATGATCACAGTTGACAATCCTATGTTAAACTATCTACTTAAAGTGATTTATGGGGTGTGTCCACCAGTGAGTCGCATGACACTCAATAAAGATTTTCATGGGTGTGTACCTCGTGACCCATGGGTGGGTCACATGACAGCCAATGTGTTAAAGAAAAAAATTCATGACAATGAAATTGATGACTTAATAAGTGCTGAACTGTCTGTTCCTGATTCTGACCAGTATTGTTTGATATTGTCGAAAGTCAAACGATTCATGTACCTTGTGGTAATTTAAATCGTCATTTCCCTTGCATGAAAGATGGCCTTTGTACTAAAAAATACCCAAGGAGTTTTCTCCTGGAGGCACAAACAGGACATGATGGATATCCTCTGTACATATGAAGAAAGCCTGGAGAAGGAGAATTCAGCTATATCATGAAAGTACGCGATGAAAAATATGAAATAAACAACAGATAGGTTGCCCAATACTTCCCACTCGTTTCAAAGATTTTTCAGGTTTATATAGATGTTTGAATTTTTCCATTCAGAAAAGTCAATCAAGTACGTTTTCAGATATGTACAAAAAGGATCTGTTATGGCTCTCTTGGTACAGAAGTCAACCCAAGTAATGAAATTACAAACTATCAAATGGCAAGATACATCAGCACAAATAATGAAGCTTGGCGGATCTTGAGATTTCTTATACTTGTGAGGCGTCCAACTGGTTTCCAACCTGTAGTGTACTTAGAGGATGATCATCAGATGGTCTATTTCAATGAAGAAACAGAAAATCAGCAAGCCCTTGCTCCAAGGGAGACCACTTCATCAGTAAAATTAAATCAAGGAGATTCATTTGCAAGGACTCTGTTGTATAATAAAGTGCCCCACTATTATACTTCATTCTACCAAGAAGAGTTGAAATAGAAGAGCTCAAGGATCCAGAGTTGAAGGACTTCCAGATATGCAGTCCTCAAATGCACTCGGAAGAATATATCAAGTGCATCCAAACAATTTTGAATTCTTTTTTGTTCGTATGCTTCCTCACCATGTAAGAGGATCAACCTCTGGCAAATTAAAGACTGTGGATCGTCAAGTTTGTGACACATCCAAGCATGCATGTCAATTGAGAAGACTCCTTGAGGATGATGGTCATTGGACTGAATCCCTTGCTGAGGTAAATGTAAGACAGTCGCCTTCCTAACTGAGAAATCTCTTTTCATACATGTTGTGCATTTGTGGAATAATTGATCCTCCCCTTTTCTGGATCAACCACAAAAACTTTTGTGAAGACTTCCTTTATTAGGCTCAAATACAAGATCCAGAAGCCGAATTTTCAGATGCTATTTCTAAAAAAGCTCTGATTAAAATTGAGAACATGGATTCGTTATTTGGAGGGAAAGACCTGAAAGACTATGGACTGCTAGCACCCTATAAAAAGAAAAAGACCATTCTCTTGCAAGAAAAATATTAAGGGAAACTTCTTATGATCTTAAAAAGTGTGAGAACGTCGTTGAAGAGAATAAGCAGAAATTAATTGCTAATTAAAATTGAGCATATGGTAAAATTCTCCAATCCATCAATTCCCATTTTGGAGGTCTATTCCTCCTTAATACTCCAGGAGGCACAGAGAAGACCTTTGTAACCAATTTGGTTCTTGCAAAGAAATCAGATTGCCCTCACATTGCTTTCTTCGGGGATTGCAGCAACTTTATTGACTGGAGAGAGAATTTATCACACAACCTTTAGGCTTCCTCTGAACCTTACCGCAAATGAACAGCTACCCTGTTACATTTCAAGAGACAGTGCATCATCCAAGCTCCCCCAAGATTGCAAGATGATTATATGGGATGAATGCACCATGTCTCACAAAGGTGCATTTGAAGTTCCTGATCGTACGATGCCAGACTTCGGAAAAATGACAATCCGATGAAGGGGGTCACATTTCTCATGACAGGGGATTTTTGCCAGTCTTTGCCAGTTCTCCCAAGAGGAACAAAGGCTGATAAACTTTATGCCTGCATCAAATCTTCATTACTGTGGCAACATGTTAGTTCCTAAAAGTTAAACATTTAACATGAGAGTTCGCCTCTATCGGGACAAAAAAAAGCAGGACACCTCTGTTCTGCTGGATATTAGTAATGGTATTGTACCAGAAATCTGGATGAGATAGGTGGATTACTCTGCCATTGGGACAAACCTCAAGACATCGGAGGAGCTTAAAAGCAAGGATTTTCCCAACCTAAGAGACCATTTTATGAAGTCAGACTGGCTAAACCAAAGAGCAATTCTGGCTCCAAAAATAATTCAGTGTACGGAATGAATCAGGAGCTGCTGCAGTTAATTCTAAGAGATACCAGATCCTACAAATCTGTCGACACTACCACTGATGTAGAACAATTGGTTCGTTATCCTGTTACATTTTTAACACCCTAAAACCACCTGGTGTTCTACCTCATCATCTACTTCTAAAAGTTGGGGCTCAAACCCTGCTGCTGAGAAATTTAGATCCACCCAAGTTAAGACCCTCATGGCTCATGTCTTAGAAGCAATTTTCATGACAGGAAGTCAGAGGGGTGAAGATGTCTTTGTTCCGATAATTCCAATTATACCATCTGATCTTCCCTTTGAATTCAAAAGGAACCAGTCCCACATAAAACTCAGCTTTGCTATGGCCACCAATAAAGCACAGGGCCACTCACTGGAAGTTGTTGGCCTCAATTCTGATTGTCTCTGACTTCCTCATGGCCAGCTGTGCGCTGGATGCTCAAGAGTTGGCCAAAACAAAAATCTGTTTTGCTTTTCACCCCAAGGAAAAAACTAAAAACATCGTCTATAAAGAGGTTTGTATGGAAGAAAAAAATTAAATTTAGATGTACAGCTTATAGAATATTAAGAGATGTAACTTTAGCATCAATTCAATGTTCATTCAATGATTGCGTGTTTAAACAAATAAAATTTTTTTTTTCAAACTAATATAAAACCTTTTTTTTATAAAGGCCATTTTTCCCGTGCAGCACCGGTTACCCCAGCCGGTGTCTAATTAAAAATCAATTTTCACAATACGCTGATGGAAGATAATTAATAACACTTTAAACAAGACAAAATTAAAGGGAATTTGTTTGGTTGATTAAAATAAAAATCTAAACTTGTATTAATTCTTTTGATGCTGTTTACTTTATAAAAAAAAGGTTAACTGAAGTGAAATATGGATAACTGGTCTTACTGATGTTTATAAAGCGATAGAAACGAACGTTCCGGATGGAGGTTCACCCGATTAAACTTTTGAGAAAGATTAAAATTTAAGGCGATAATTTATTTGTCAGTGGTGTAGCTTTTGTAAATGATTAAATTTGTCCAAATTATCAGTGATGCTACCATCTCCTTCTTAAGATCTCTCCTACGAAGAAAGCTTGAAGGATCTATTAATATTGCTTTTTAAGGTCATTGATGAAACTGGTATTCGCCGATGTTTTCTTAGATAATTCTAACGTATTAATAGGTTAAGTATATTAAAGCATGAACACTTAATATTGCTTAAAGCAATGTTTGAAAACCTTCGAAGAGTATGGGCCTACTTATTTTTTAAAATTCCTTTCATATTCTTTTGCCAGTTTCTGACTCAATGAAACTTGTCTTTATTCACTTTCTTCCAACTGTAGTTTTATATTTATTTCACGATCTGCTCTGCTGGGGAAGAATTATTCATAGCGTCCTCGCCTCAACTGATAATAGAGAATTTAGATAATTAATTTTCATAATGCAAGCGCTTTAGACATTAGATTTTTTGATGCTTCATGAACGCCTAAAAACATTTACGGTACATATTGTATACTGTTGTATAACATTATCATATACAACAATTCCGTCTTCTTTAAAAGACCAGGAATCAACCTTTCTGGTATGTTTCCTTGATATTACATTCTCCCATAACAGATTCCAGGATTAAATATATATATATATATATATGCATACTCGATGTTACTCAAATAAAACATAAATTACAAAATGAGACATTGCTGTGAATTAAGAGATCATGTATTTTCTTCTTTGCGGTTCTATCATTCCTAATAAGTATATTAAATCTGGATAGATGATCACATATATCGGAAAAAAATAAGGTAAGAATTTCATTTATATAAGTCCAAATGATGTAGAACCCAGTTAAATTTGTAAAAAATATACCGCCGTGAGAACATACAGTTTTTCAAAAGGTCACCGAGAGACCATTGCAATGTCTACAGATAAACTGATTTTCCATGTTAGCTACCATGATGCACCATACTTTACAATGGCTGCCATAATAATAAATACCATAACACTATACATTTCACTTTGGCCAGCCATGCTAGGAAGCAAAATAATTCTTTTAAAATTATTTTGTTTGTGACTGAAAGACATTATTTATATTTTTTTCTGATTGCTTTGAAGAACGAAACAGACCTTTGCAGTCTTTTTTTTTCTTCTTGACTACCAGTCATCGGGGCGATGGCTGGACTCTCGTGATTTCTATTAGCCATAAATTGCAGTACTTTAATTGTGCAGATCTGTACTCACACCCATGGATGAGAATCACACCGGCGCTCCAATTACATCGACAATTTCCAAGTCACTGCTTATTCGAATTAGCTAAATGCCATTGTGAGTGAATAATTGACACTTGGACTGACTACCAATCGGTATAGCGTTGTTTTAGTTTCTATGGTGGGAAGTACTTTGTTTTAAAGCTATCTGACCATATAATCGCAATCAATGCTACATATTCTACATGAAAATCGAATTTTTGTGGAATTCACGACGTCAACTAGGTGTGATAGGGTCTGGTTTCTTTTACGAGTGGTAATGGCGACACTGTCGATTTCGTGTTTGTTGGTGATAATCGGGGTTATTACCTGGGATCATTTCGTGAGGGAATTAATGCTTTATCTGCTCCTTTATCCCGTACTCTGTCTCTCAATCAGTCGCTACAGAAGAATGTCGGTCTGAAACCGTCCGCGGTCTTAACAGTTGTTTAATGTCCGGCTGCGCGTTAGTGGCAAGACTTTCTCGTCATTAGGCCGGCTGCTTGCTACCCTGGTTCCACTATTATTTCGATCCACAAACTGGACAGACGTCAGGTGTGTAAACCGGCCGTTGCTAATTTTTCGAGACAGGCGGAAGATATCGCGCGCCACTGTGTTCGTTTTGGGAACCATGTTAATCATAAGACAGAGAATTCGATTTGCGCGTTAATTTGTTTGGGAGGCTGGCGCTGTGTTCTCAGCAAGAAAGGTCGTCGCATTTTCGAATATCTTAATTGGCCGTCGCGTTTCGTGCATTCTTCTTTTTATTTCCCTTTTCTCAGCCTTTATCCCGTCTATTAAAAACAAAATGTTTCCTGAACGAACAATGCGAATCTTGATCCACAACATTCTATGAACACTTTTACCAAAGGGTTATTCCCTTTGAAGATATTTCTTTTTTATAGCTGAAACTTTCACTTTACCAGTATCCATGTAAAATACAAGAGTGGAATAATTGCAAGATCCGTGTAAATAAAAATGCTAACATCGAGAACAATTTTCCGAGTACCAGTTATAGATGTGAACGCAACTGATGAAAACAGCTCAGGGTGAGTGTGCTAGCAAATCTGTCTTTGTAGAATATTTATTGGTATACTAATAACAGTATGGATACCAAGGATATGGATTATGTGGCCCTGAGTCAGCTGCGATGCGTTTGCAGGGAGAGAAAAAATAATATGCTCAGACTGACCCAATCGTCTCCTGATGCTTGTTTTCAGACCTGATTCGATCAGCTTTTTTCTTAATTATTTTTTCAATCAAAGCAACTGATCCACCTGAAAACGCTGTTTATCCTGCTGGACCCTGACTCCTCATTTTGTGCCAACAAATGAACTGGATGACGAGCTTCTTTTGTTACAGAAACCACTATAAAGTCTGCTTTCCGAGCAGCATTTTAGAGATTCCTTTCTTCTTAGTTTTCAAGTATACTAAAACTTGCACTACACAAAAGTCATCTGTACTTCATCTTTAGTGATCTACATAAAGGCAAAAAGGGTCTGTACTTCATCTTTAGTGATCTACATAAAGGCAAAAGGGTTAGTAAAGGAAGTCTTCATGTTAGTCATTAAAGACGAAGTAAAGATAGATTTGTAATCCAGTGAAGTAAATAAGTAGTTCCCTTTAGTTAGAAATTGTAGTACGTAAAGCTGGTATTAAGGGGTTAAAACTGTTTGCATGTAGCATCTCAGCTGGAAGGCACATTTGAAATGCCTTTACTTTCGGTTTACTATTCTCACAGATCTTTTAACGGTTCCAACCGTGCTTTCATTAGATAAAGAACATGAGAATGTTCCACGTAAAGATACAAAACTGATTTGTAGATGACTTACATGAAGCTTCCACACCAGTGCCTGGATATTCAGCACCACTTCTCAAACAGTCTGGTTAGATGTACAAACAAGAAAAAAAAATGCTAAGTCGAACAGACAAAAACAAAATCTGTAAACATATGAAGCCATCTGAGTAGAAAAGTCCAATCAAGAATGGTACTGTAAGCCTTCAAATATATTTCGCTTTGCATTGTGGGAATGCGTACATGATATTTTGCAGATAGAAAAGCTTTTTTTTTCTCTCTTTCACATAATGAATTTTAGAATTCACTTCTTACCTGTTCCTTTAGTCATATAAATTTGTTTTGCTAATATTAAAGCAAAAAAGAACAACAGAAGAAAGCATCAAAAGTATATTTTTAAAAAAACTTGTAAAAAATTTAATATTCGAAATGCAATGTTGTGTCTTGTGTGAAATCTGTAGAACTCCCCGCTATAATTATTTTAAAGTGACTAAAGCAGGGATCACTTGTGATTTGCATATTTTACCATCGAATGGATCGATAAAGAAAGCAGATTCCTGTTAGTAAAAAGCTGGCTTCCGAAATAATTTTCCTTTTAACCCATATCGAGCAATTGGCCGATCGGGGCTGGTCGGTCCATACGCTCTATTGCCTCCGACTTTTAGCGATGGCCGATGCTGTACATCGAGATCGAGTATTTTGTCTGTTTTAAGGGAATAATATGATCGATACAGGAATAAATTGCAGTTAAGTTTCTGAGACCTCACAGAATCCGGGTAAAAGCCGCGTCGAGCAGATCGAAACATCTTGATAGACAAGGGAGAGTCAGACATTCGAGTACAACTTTATAGAAGAACCGAATGGGGCGGCTATCAACCTCGAGGAAGCTGAGACCGGGTTACCGGTGTCGATGTAGTAGTTCCGGAGTTTAGAGGTCTGCACGCTCAACTCAACGCGGTGTAAATGCTGGAACAGGCGATTTGAAACACCTACTGGAGGTACAGGGATCTGTATAGAGGTCTAGAATAGTTCCTGCGAGGTGTCAGGGCTGCCGAGTGATGCGGATGACCCTGCGAGACGCCCGATTGGAGCCAGAAGCGTCACGAACCGTTGCTTGTCGAATCTTGTAAAATTTAATTAGTTTTCAAATCGTTTTCTTCTTCTCGTTCTTTTCTTTTTTTTTTTAAAGACAGAGAATCAGATCCTCCATTTACAGCAGGTGTTACACGCGCTAGAGGAAGTTAACCGACGTCGTCTCGATGCCGCCTCGCATATTTTCGGAGCTTTCAAAGCTGAAGGAGCTGCGCGTGAAACTGTTCCGCTACAGCTGTGGGCTTCAGATCTCGTCGCGCGCACCGAGGTGTGATGGAGCAACCGGGGCGGTCCGCGCCCCTCTCTCTCTCTCTCTCTCTCTCTCCCTCCCGATACCAGACTCGACGTCAAATAAAGGCCTTCAGTCGCCGACAAAGCGTTAATCGCACAGTTGTTATGCAAATCTTTTTGGCGCTTTTTTAATGGGAAATTGTCTTCGGGCAGTACCCGGGTCTTCGCCAAGAGTATGGATGGGGTTGTTGGGTTCCATATTTGGCGGACCCCTATCCTCGTCCTACCCGGGGGTGGGGGGAGAGCTCCAATGGTGGATCACCGAGCTGGTGCAGGGCTCTCGTCTGAAGCGAGCAGCAGGAACTGGTTTCAGTGTAACTCCTATCAACAGAGCATCCCTCCCCTTTATCTTTTTGTTGTAGCATTTGCCACTAAGATGGCGATATTCTTTTGTCTCGTCTACCCGGGAATGGCTGACTGATTAGATCTTGTTGTGCAATGCGAGTTAATAAGTGGAGTACGATCACCTTCATGGAGAGTCACTCTCTCGGGCTTCTGAGAAATAAGGTGTGGGTGACCTGTTCACTTCTCTAGGTGGCACCGGGTACTGTTTCGTAATGTAGGCCGAGGCCATTAGAGGGCGCCACCCACATGTGAGAATTAAATCGTTGCCGCGGGTATGAGGCATGTGAAACTTCACCGCTCGGCCACAGAATTTCTTTTTGTTTAGATCGCCAGGTTTCCTTGAATAGAACTACAAGGCATCACAGCCATCATGAAATTGCGTGGTAGCGGCTTGAAAGCTGACCAGAAGTTACTTATTCATCAACGACTGCCAGATAAATCACAAAGCACCACCTTTACGTGGCATTTATGACACAAGGTATGGCGTCATTCGTCAGAGAGCCCAAAGACTGAAAGGTGACTGACGGCCCTCTACTGGAGGCGGTCCTGCTGACTGGTGTGGACGTTCACCGGTTGTCAGAGACTGAGTATGAGAATCCCCCTTAATCGAGGATAGTGTTATTCGATCTTCATTCCGGAATAAACAAACATCTTAAGCAAGACTTTCTACTACCTCGTATGAAATATCGTCACCACATTCACCAGCTTCTGTAATTTATCTGTACTTTCCTAAAGATCCGTCACGTGTGATATTGTGGTCTTGTATAAACAGGTTTCGACCTTAGCATAGAAAGGTTGGAATTAAATCTGTTTACGATTTAGTTCTGAAAGCCAGGGTTAAGTTTCGGGTTAAATAACCGTGATTCTTAAACAGAAGGAGCTGTTGTACAAAGTCATGAAAATGTTTGTGGAATTTTTTTTTTAAGAAAACTTTAAAAAAAAAAAAAGAGGCATTAAATGTGGTTTTTTTGTTGACTTTTTTACTCCTAAAACTGAACTGGGCTTCACTGTGGATATCGTACGACAAGCGATTAAGGGGCGCTCCCGGGTGTTTCCGGTGCTGTGCCGGCCAGAAGATATCTCCGGTATGTTGTCACACATTCATAGTTAAATCACGAATTTGGATTTAAGGAAATTCCTGGTTATTCAGGTTTATTATTATTATTATTATTATTATTATTATTATTATTATTAGTGAGTTTATCGATACTTTTTAAAATAAGCTCCCTGAGACATCTCAACAACTTTCCCTCTCGCACCAGTAGGTAAACCCCCACAAAGACAAAAAAGCAACTTATTTCAAAGATACCATTTCTCTAATTTCCAAGATTTTTGCACAGTTTTTCTTTCTTCATTTTTTTTTAAATTACGCGCAGCGTCTCGTTTTGTACACCGAGCATCTAACACCCGCCATGATCGTCTGCGCCGAATGCTCACGCGCAGTCGTTCGATTATCCGCCTCATACCTGAAAGGTCATTGTGATGTCTGCCCTAAACGGGAGAGATCCCAACCCGCTTTTAAAACCATTTCGGTATTAAAACTGATCTTCTGGGGATTGAAAATTTGCCTGGCTTTCACAATACATTTTATTTCTCGAACAAAGTAATCTGATATTTTAAAATGGTCTTATTTTGATAAAGTGGTAAATATAAATCCAGATATGCGGTTAACGCAGATTTTTTGGCTCTGTCAGTCAGTTGATGGAGATCGTTAGATAATTAAGTATGGCGGCTTTTGAACAGACTTCAAATTAAAACTCGACGAATTAGGCTTTCGACGATACTTACAGATATCGTTACAATTAATAATCACTGGGGGATCATACAGATTTTATAACGTGTTTACAACTAAGGTAGGTAGTATATCAGGCACCTTTGTGAATCCTTTCTTGGAATCTTACATATTTAACATACTACTGATAGTCATGTAATTGACGTAAGATTAGAAGATCGGCTAAAATGTTTTTCTTTTCTTAAATTCTCAGAGAATATTTTAAAGCTGAAAAGAGGAAAAATTAAGTTGAAATACAGGTCTATAGAGGTTTCATAAAATCTCTAAGCTGTGAGAAGTGGTCAGGGTTGGGTAAACCAGCGGTTAACTTAGAAAGTTTGGTTATTTGAACAAGCAAGTGAACGGTGGAAGTATAACATCTAAAACAAGTCTTACATCCGCTGATAACTAAGAAAGGGGTCCAAGAAACCCTCTTTACGCGTTATTTAACGACAGCCCTAAAGGACAACCTTTACGCAGTATTCACATATGATATTAAATATAAGAGAGAGTAAACACCATGTAAAATGGACTTTTAGTTTTTCTGAACGCATTGTTATTGGTCGTATGGTGGTATTAGTAAGAGCAGTACCAGAAGCGGTCGGTAGTAACGAGAGTAGCAGCATCAGTGACCTTGAGATTATGAAAGTGGTGACTGCGTCATCTGTGTTACTGGTATAAGTGGCAGTATAATATATGTAACAAACTGGGACAGGGTTTTAATGGTGCTGACATTGATAATACTGCGGTACTGTCTAATAGTAGTAAAAGGTTTGTTAGACGAATATCGCTTGTGGGTGGCCAGCAATGCAGATAAACACGATAGACCACTGCCCGAGTTTTCCTCGTGCTATCCATCCACGAACTGCAACATGAGACATTGCTTCATATTCACGAAATTCTTAGCCATTCCCTTTCTGAAAACAAAGCAATAAGTTTTAAAAAGTTAGAAATTATAAACTAAAAAAAAAAAAAAACGTTCTGAAGACGACTTCAAGAAGCAATGATTCGATATTTTGGAGACCAAATATTTCTTTATTCATTTAAGCTAATATCTGTATCGTTCCTGTATCTTCTGGAACCATTAAAAAAACAAAAAAAGCCGCTGCCTCGCTGGAGAGTGCGTCGAGCAATCGGCCCGCCTTATTCTGATGTATTGTTGTTTACTGCGCCGATTTTCTGAAGGAATAAAAAAAAGAAGAAATTTTGGCCAGTGGCAGAAAAGAATCTCGGTGGAGGGGAAAGCGAACGTGGCAGCGCGAGACCGTCCAAACTTTTAAAAATTACTGCGGGCATAACGAAAATGGACCTTTAAATTCTAATCCGAAGTACATCAAACTAGTAGGCACTGAAATAATTTATATATGGCTTCGTATTAGAATTTACACAAGGCTGGCAAATTATCCATAAGTTGAGGCAAGGCGTTTGTCATCCACTCGTCAGAACCAAAATGCCAGGTTTTATTAAAGCCCCTTTCTGACCACTTACAAGTATCGCGCTCGTCAGATAGCAGTCTTCTTGATTTATTCTTGATTACAAGTGATCGAACTGGTTCTGGCAATTTTCTTCTTTTACCTTGTCTCAAAGATGTGTAGACATAGTCTAGGGGAAGAAAAAAAAGTTTTACATATGGAAAGTAATCTTGATTTTTGTTACGCTAGAAAACTGAGCCGACGTCAGTTTTGAGACGGTCGTGTATAAAAATCTGCGAGGCTTCGGAGGGAGGGAGGGAATTCTGGAATTAGAAAGCCTGTAGCGTACAAGCCGCTGTCGGGACCCGTATGTAGCGGGGAAAACTCGTACCTAAGAATTCCTCACTTGCCGCATCGCAAAGTTTTCCACATCTACTTAATCGTTTACAGATCTTGTAAATCTGGTAAAATGGCTTGACACGTTCAGTAGCCCACGAAAACGAACAAAAGTTTTTTTTTTTTAGATATCGAATTAGTTCTCGAAATTAGCGCCTAATCAATCTGGCTCCGAGTGACGAGTTGAGTCTGACCCCTCCAAATCAGGAAATGAAATATGGCGGTTTTTGCCTTTGGTAGTTCTTTCTCATTGATATTTGCATATTAATGCTTCTTTCGTCTGCTGTGCAAACGGACAGTTACCCGTTTTCGCTACCATCTTTAGCCCGAGAGTAGACGAGCGGAAAATTAAAGCCGATCATTATTTCCGTTTTCTTTTTCGGAATGGCGAAAGTTTTACTCTTGTTTTTTTCTTTAATTTTCTTGTCTCACTTTAATCGGCGGGGGGTGGGTGGGGAAAGCGAGCAAATTCCATTTCCCGGTCAAACGCGGCCCCATGTTTAAGTTGGCGAGCGACATCTCGGTTCTCAGAGACATCCCGCCACGTGCGAGAATTGAGTTCAGGGCCGAATTGGCAGCCATTCCGGCGTGAAAACAACTTCTTAGTCGCGACTCGGCTTCGCTAGTTCGGCGGAAGACAATAAAGGAATTTTCTGAAAATTAAAAAAAAAAAAAACACTGCAGAAAAGAAAAGGGAAACTTATTGACTCGTTTTGCATTTCGGTAACCGCTGATTGACATATTACGCGTGTTTAATAGCAGTGCTGTGTGTAGTTTAACTTAGTTTCAAGATAACTCGGAAAATTTTCCCACAATGCATCGCTACAAAACTCACGATTTCCTACAAGTAGAAGTCGATAAAATGGCTGCCAGTCTTCAAAAACAAATCCAAGGCTAATTCTTTCGCTATCGCATAGCTTTTTTTGCTAAGTTTTTCCGGCGAAGTTTTGCGTATATTTTTGTTGTTTTTTTTCTTTTTTCTTCAGTATTTTATTCATTCACCAAAGCGAAGCATTCGGCGGTGATCAGAACTTGGTTGCGAGTTTATTTAGCATTGGATTGTGGGTAATCTTTCTAAACTACCAGCACAAGGAAATCTGATTCCGATTTTATACACAGCTGCTTGAACGTTACTCCATAAACCGTCTTCTGAAAGTGTGAATTTTAGAGTACTTTTATGGTCACATGGTTAGTATAATAACCGATAAAACACTAATATAACCGAAAGAGAATGGCGCTTTATATTACCATCTGCATTTTTAATATACAGAATATTCATCAATCGAAATATCAGCGCAATATGGTCACACGCTATATTCGAGGGGTAAATCTTCCAAACTCTAGGAATTAGACTTATCGATCCTCTATTTATTGTGTAAGTGAAAATAAAATACCTTTTTCTTTTTTTGCTAGAAGGAGGATGTCTAAAGGAACTCCCGATTCGTTTTGTCCTTATATAATAGCACCACTGTGCAGGCATACCCCGAGAGAAGTCATCTCTGAAACTATGGGGATTCGTTTGGACTATCCGCTCATAAAGCAAAATTAAATAGCCGACATTTTTTGCCAGTGAGCGATTTATTCACTGAATACTGATCAATATGAAATCAGCGCTTTCGAAATAAATCTGTGATGGAGGTCAACGAAGAGACTGGTTCAGGGTCTCATATCTGACAGTGATTAACATTACCAGGTGTCGCTGCGGTCGGAGACGATACAAAGTGCTGGCTGATCGGTCTTGAAATAATATTTAACAGAATTAAAGTGAAATATCTCAGAGCTAAATGTTTGTAGCTTTGATTAATTAAATTTATTACTGTTATTTTTCATTCCCCATGAGATCAGTTTATCCGAATAAGCATGCTAATATAAAGGGGAAGGGAGGCTAGATTCCTGTGAAGTTGAAAAGGATGCAAAGTTACATTTCTGTATATCGATTAACTTTATACAAAAAACAAACTCACCAGACCAACTGGTAGAGCAGTGTACATTTCACCCAGAACCTAGGAGTCGATAATTTAACTCTGTTTGTTAGGTTGGTTATCAATCATAAAATTTCTAAAAAAAAAAATTTCAAATACAAGACAAATTACAATGAGAGCAAAATATTTGCCCTTTTATCTCTACATCAAATGCCATGCATCCCTGTATCAAAATTTCATAACAGCATTAAAATTTCGCTGTCTTTTCCCCAAAATTAAATTAATAAAACAATAATAATGTATACATTACAGATAATTCATATATATATATGTATATATAATACAAATTAGTCATCTACAGATCTCATGGCCAAGTGACCTTTTCACTTTGAATGTGTGCAAATATTTTTTCAATGTCTTGAGTTAATATTCCTCGCAGTTCCGCTTAAAACTATTGAATCATCTTAACTCCCCACTTGTTAACTGGAAAATTAGTTATTATAAACCTTAGACAAAACAATCTTAACAGTCGGTCTTCCATCCATTAAGAAAATTACAAAAACAGAATCTATTGTTTTTTGTGCTTAAAACTTTATGAATACATTGGTTCAGCCTTGAAGGAATCTTTACATTAAACTTTCAGATCGGTTCTAATCTTTGAAATATTTTCTTGTTGTAATGATCAAACGCCAAACTAAAAGGTATTACTCATAGCCTTCTTCCATGATTGCGTTTTCGGAAAGATATAGAAACAAAAATCATTAAAATTATGCTAAAGTAATACCTTTTTATCATAGTATTAGAACATTACAAACGTGCGTTTAAAATGCCAGTTTCTTTATGCATTGTATAAATTATCTTCATTAAATACGTCTACGAAGTTCGTGCGAAAGAATCAAATGCGACCTTTTGTAAATTGTAGGCAACATATTAATATCTTTTCTGAAATATTCCACCGTCTTATTAGTAAAAAAATTTGCAAAGGCTAGGTGTAAGCACTTTTATTTAGATGCTTACCTGCAATTCCAAAAGTTCTTTTTTAAAAAGGGAAAAGCTGGACTATCATCTCGTTGCTATCGGCCAACATCAGAGTCTACAAGGTAGTCAATGGAGCGTAGTGTCGCGGTATTTCTCCAGGACCCGTTGCCAACCCTGCGCTTCGTGAGACACAGCACTTCCGATTACGACAGGGATTTATTTCTAAATGCAAGAGGAAACGGAAAACCCGGAGAAGACTCGGCCGGGGAGTTAGGCCAAGCGGAGTCGGCCCCCGCGAGAACTGAGCTCTGGGGTTAGTCAGTTTTCTCGCTCTCCGGACCCGTTTATTTAACTATATCTCATATTTTGGTCATAAATCGTGACGAACAAATGAGACCAGCGGATCGCCACAATGTGTTTGTTGGAACTGTAGGCTCCAAAATTCCCCCCAAAGTAGTTTTTGCAGGAGAACATTTAGCATTTTGACTCAAGATTTCCATTTAAACGAATTCTATGCGTAAGCTGGCGCAATTTATTGAATCACGTGAGTACTTTATTCGCCGCAGACTTGCGCACCCTTTTATTGGTAAATCTGACTAGTTTCGCTTTCATTAGTTTTTCATTAAGCAGAATGAACTAATCAATAAACTGTTGAACGTCGTCGTCAGGAAGGAGAAAGAGTTTCGGTGTTGAGCGAAATAATTGGATTATAGCAGTTTTATTGAAAGAGAGTGTCTATAGCTGGTCTACCCAGTGATTGGTTAATCAATTATGTTAGACAAAGAAAGAGTGTTAGTAATAGAAATGTGGGTCAGTGGGTCAACCAACCAGTCTGTTGTCACTGGCAACTAGCCACGAGTATTGAATTCCGAGCCAGTAGCCCAAGTCTCTCTCTCTTGTGACTCTCGGTTGTTTAACTGTGACCCTGGCTACAATTCGGTTCCTTTGCTTCTTCTGTTTGTTTTGAAATCTTTACAGAATAGTTGTTAGGTTTGTTTTACTTCCAGCGACAAAACGCATAAGAAGCAGCATGTAACAATAGATGGCATAAATAAATCGAACATTACAAATGCAATGGCAGCGAACGGTTTAAACCGAGCTCCGCCAAAAATCTGCTTTCCGAGGACATTGCTGATCGAGTGACCTACACGTATAGAAGTAACCTGCCTCTCCCAAACCGTAAATCATCAGCGACGTCGAAACATCAATAATTACGTGCATACGAAAGAGTATGAAGGGATCTGCCGGAGAGTTAAGTCATCGTGTTTGGCGTCAAGACGATTTTCCCTCCATTAGTTCAAGACCACCGGAGATAGACGTACTGACGGCGCATAACTGTCGATAGATGGCGTGATATCGGGAGGAGGATAAGCGCCCGAAGGTAAAGCTATCGCCAGTCTGTAAAAAACTATTTAGAACGTGATCGGGATGATATTAAAGAGAATTACTAAGTGACTTTTGCTTCTACGCAACTATTATTGGAAATGTTTGAACGTGTGGTTATTGTTAGAGCATCAAAAGCACAGACTCTACAGGAAATTGTGTCCACTGATGTTATAAACGCTTTTACTCAAATTAAAATGGAAATTGATGTTTGGTTCTGGCAGACGAATAATCCATACACTGTCGCTAAAAACCTATTGTGTTTGATTATGTAAGTCGAATATAATTGCATTGTTAAAACGCTAAGGTGTAGATTACCCGATTTTTTATGCAACCTTTCGTAGAAGCGTAAAATAAATAGGCAGATATGGATAGAAGAGAAGCATATTAATGTAATGTTTCTTGGCAAAACTAACGTCCAATGAGATCATCATCATCATGTGCAATCCCGATTCAAAGGTCCGCTATCTTGGATCATCATCCAAGACCGACTGAGAAAGAGTGTACTCGCCCGGTGAGCAGTCATAATCTTTTCATCTTTGCCCAGCAAGGGAAATTTTCGAAAACTTCTACTAGAACTATTTATTTTTAGGTGTAGAGGGAAACCAGAGTGGCGACTGGCGAAGAAAACATGGCAGGCGGACACGTCAAGCACCGACCAGGGACCCATCCAACTCGGGCTCTCAGCGTCAGCAATACAACAGCGCCCCCTGCCTACCTCGCCGCCCTTCAATGAAGACACACACACACACACGTATATATTGTTGTATCTATATTTCTGATGCCGCTATCTTGTCCTTTCCAATGAGTTCTGGACTTGATGGGAGCGGCTTGGCCTTTTCCAAGCACATTCGAAAAGCTTAAATTTAGTGAAATTTCCTTGAAATTAATACTGTAAATAAATTAATAGAAAAAAAAGTACATTTTACAATAATTTATCGCAAAGACACACATGCGTGAGCCTCGTACAACATACCGCTAGCTGTGTTTAATTCGCACCGATGTATAACACTCCCACGTGTAGCAAACACGAAACAGCTGAATCTGGCAGAGCCACTGTTTTTCGAAAATAATACGATTAGTTGGTTAGTTAACGCGATCTCAACAAAATTCCAATGGGTCGCGCTGATAGTTAGTGCTGGACGAAGTACTTTGCTGGCTTCATCTTTCTGGCTAGGAACCACCGGTAGCTGGAGGGATCGGCCAACTAACCCCCGACTGGACAACAATGTCACTTTCTAAGGAACTCGACGGTTTTGCGTCAATTAAGAATTATGGTAGGGTTTTACATGGGTCTCTGTTGCTGATTCCTAAAAAATGTAGAAAATATAGTGAAATCTAGAGCATTTAAATGCTTTTAATAAATTTTAGGAAGAAAGAGAAAAAAAAAGTAATGCAGACATCTGGGAAAATGGTCCGGTATCTTTAAGAAGAATTATTGTTAATTACTAAACAACTTTATCTACGTAAATCTATTGTGAAAATCAATAACATAATGGAAATTCCGCATTAAATCAGTTACAGTCTCACAGACCGTACTTATTCTAGTTAGCTGTCAGTAAACACCATAAGGTTGGCGGGCGAGGATTGTTGAATACAGTTCAAATCTAATATGTCTACAAAGCTTTAAAGCGTAAAAGAAAAAGAAATAACTATGAGGAGTGATGAATCACTTTAATAAATAATATTAGGTGGTCTTACAAAAGTTTTGTCGTTTTTTGATATTATGCTAATTTGGGGTTCATTTTTTGCATGATTGTGAAGGTGTATGTAGATAAGTTATATATCGTTTTGTATATCGTGTGCTTTGGCAGACATTATGCAAAACCCACCTCTTTAAAAATCATAGAATGGATATTTGTTCCAGGGTTCTGAGTGAAGCGGGGATAGGAAAGATTTTCGTGCCATTTTGCTTCACCAGTTCAAACCAGGCCACAAAGCGAGTGAGGCAACTCGTGACATTAAGCGAGCATAGGGTGAGGACACAGCAAATGAGCGCACAGTACAACGATGGTTCGCAAAGTTTCGATCAGGAGATGAGAGCCTGGAAGATGAGGAACGTAGCAGACGTCCTTCCAGCTGTGATGACGACTGTCTGAAAGCCTCGGTTAAAGCCGATCCAAGAAAAACAGTGCAAGAAATTGCTGGAGAGGGACGTAAGCACCGCAACTGTTTCCCCGGCATCTTGACGCAATCGGAGAGGTGAAAAAGCTTGACAAGTGGGTGCCTCACAAGTTTAATGAACAACAAAATCATCGATTGGAGATCTGCTCTTCGCTTGTCACGAGAAACAAAAATGACTCATTTCTTGATCGAATCATGACGTGTGATGAAAAATGGATCCTTTATGACAATCGCAAATGATCATCACAGTGGCTCGACAGAGACAAGGCGCCTAACCACATTCTAAAACCCAGCCTCCACCCAAAGAAGGTCATGGTCACGGTCTGGCGGACTACAACTGGTGTCATCCACTATAACTTCTTGCAACCTGGCGAAACCATCACATCTGAAAGATACTGTCGTGAATTAAACGTTGTTCATAGAAAATCTCCCAACGACAGCCAGTATTTGGTGAATCGAAGAGGCCCAATCCTGCTCCACGACAATGCTGGTCCTCATGTTGCAAAAGTGACTCTTGAGAAACTGAACACGTTGGGGTACGAAGTTCTCCCTCATCCAGCCTATTCACCAGACCTTTCTCCCACAGACTATCACCTTTTCAAATACCTCGACAGTTTCCTCCATATGAAATCCTTCTTCAACCAAGCAGCCATTGAAACTGCCTTCCAACAGTTTATCGACTCCAGAAATCCAGAATTTTTTCAAAATGGTATAAATGCACTTGTAACTCGTTGGCAGAAGTTTATTGATTGTAATGGAACTAACTTTGGTTAATAAACTTCACGTTCAGCAGCGATATGAAGTCTCGTTGTTGCGGTAAAAAAACCCGACAAAACTTTTGTAACAACCTGATATTATGGTGGGAAATGTTTATCAACGCCTCATTTTATGATTTAAACGGCATAACACATTTAGGTAGACATCAGGTAACCGGCAGATCACAAGAAAAAAAACGAAAGAGCAATCAGTTTATTTAAAGGAACAAAGAGAAAAGACAAGACAGAGATAAATAGGCGTGCCCGCGCGATCATAAAATACATTGTCAGATTTAAGAACCTTAACAAACATTAAACATTACTGGAACACATTCAAACAACCATAAGCAGACATTCTATCCTACACACTGCATCAGGAAATCTAACAAATTTAAATCACTTAACGACTATTCAAGCTTACTTTATGAAAGCAATCGGTCTCATCATGGATTGGTGCCGTTGTAATACGTACAGCATATAAACTAAAGTGGTGATTAAAATTATTACATCATCTCTAAAAATTCAGATATAGAAAAAGTAATTGTAATTATATCGCGAGTAATGCAATGTTTAGATATTTGTTTTTTTTTCTGGTTAATTATTTATGTGTGTTTTGTTAAAATAATATTCTTTAATTAAGATAACATTGAAAAATTACGTTCATTGAAAATTACTCATTTCTTACTCTTCAGTTGCATGTTCACAAGAAATTACTACATTAAGGACGAGACTTATCTGGCTTGGTACATCATAACAATGACTGAAGAAATTTTTAAAAAGCCTTTCAAAAATTTCGTCTACTAGAAAGAGATGATCTTTGTCAGTCTAAAGAGAATTTAAGCCGCCGTTCGTTCAATCGTATTGGAAATAAACCTGATTGGAATATGGGCTCACAGACGTTATCACTTGCAATTATTTACAGAGGCAAATCCTTTCTAACGTTTATCCCTTATTTGTACTGATTGTGTCACATTGAACAAATACACTAGACAGATTGCTCCATGTATTAATCTCTATTACTAAAACACACACGTTTAGCTTACTAATGACCCGCAGTAAAAACCAAAATAACACGTCTGCCTATTCTAGACTTACAAATTTTTAATGACTCATTTGGATGTCTACTTATAGTCTTCGATTTACTACACAGGAAGGCTTGAACAAGTCAACCGCTTCCAATAACTAAGGCTCAGCACTATTCAAATAACTTTGGTTATATTATTATTTTTTTTTTAAATTAGAACTTTGTTTATATTCATATATTTGTAAACTTCAACATTTTTATAAATACAAATTACCCGTCAAAGATCTTTGATAATAAAAAGAAATTTAATTAAGACAATATTAATATGTCATGGTCGGGAACGAGGAATAAAATGGCAACATTTGATATGCCGCTTTGTGAAAATGACTTTCCACACAATTTGTCAAAAAGTAAATAGAGTCAAACAAATCAACAGCTAAAACTACAGAACAGTGAGAAAAAAAGTTGTTATTCCATTCTTTAAATGAACACTAAGAATATTTATTTGTTATGATCCTATCACATGGCCCGATAAGTTAAAATCAATAAAATTAACATTTTAATTATAAATTAGTTTGAGAGAGAATCGCGTCTTTGGGAAATATCAATATATTTTTTTTTTTTTAAATATTGCATAGCATTGGAAAAAATGTTTTTCGTGTTATTATCAACAGTTCGATCTACTTTGTGTGAAAAGTAGAACAATTATCATTTTTAACCTTCACAAAAGATTCCCAGCAATACATTTAAAGGATGTAACTGATTGTTCCGAAGCAGGGATCTTCTCACAATCTGTGTATTAAAAAACAGGAAACCTTGGTATCTCGCAAATATTATCAAGAAATTAATTATCTGGGTGAGATTTACGTAAAAAAAAAAAAAGCAATTTTAAAGCAATGTTTGAGAATGAATAGCAGTCTTCACCTATTTGCAATTTAACTTAGTTTAATTAATTTACAGAGGATCAAGAAGCTATTATGAATTACTGACTGCCTGGGTCACGGAATATTTGTGTGAAAAGTTATAAAACTAGATGATACTTTTCTTGCTAATCCGTGTCGCCGAATAACATCTAAACGTAATAATCAATGCTGCATTAGTGTTTTACCATATCCATTCGTGTACGCTATCGGTTTAAATTTATTATTTGCTTTGAGGTTGTTAGGGAACAAAGAAACCAATGCTTTTTAATAACACGTGGTATGTATGGATGAAACTTTATTCTCCTTATTTTGTTCTTGGGGGATTGGAGAAGTTAGCATCGCGGTAATGGTGCTTGGATCTAGTGGGTTTCATCATTTGAAGTCCCCAGTACGTATAAACTCAAGAATATAGTTTCTTCAACCTGGTTCCATTTTAACCTTTCCACTATAGTTCTTCATAATTCTGCGTGCGTGCTATCTAAAATGGTACCATACCACTTTTCCCCTTTTATTGTGGGGGGGTTTCGGTGCTAAAAATAGATCGGTCTATAGCGACCTGATAACTACCTTAATCTGGAAACACGTGATCATAGCGTCACCTGGAAACTTCCCTTTTGGCATTCTGGTAAGGCCTGAGCCGTCGATTTGAATAGAATACGATGCGATTGGGACAAATGGCTTAAAGAAGAATAAAGTGTCGCTTTATAAAGTTAACACCTTTTTTTTGTTGTTGCTAAATCTGTAAGGTAGAAAGAAATAACACAAACAACAATCAGCTACCACCGTTCACCAGACGTCCCAATCGTGCAACAGAAGATTGTCAATACATCACCTCTGCGAGTTTATTCCTGATTTTGTTGAATCTTCCATTGATTCCGTGTTAATTAGTTACCACTGGCATACTTTGTACAACCTCGTGGCGAGACTGCCTCGCTCTCCTCTCACTAGTTCTTTTCCTTCTTTCTCTTTTTTGTCTCAGAGCTCCTTTAATAAATAATTAAGATGCATCGTCAACGTAGGCAAACATAGTCTGTTCAGATTCCATTATCCAAACAAGATTTTCTTTCGGAAAGGTTCGGGGGGGGGGCATCTCTGCTGCTCGTGAATAATTCCAGTTTCAAAGAATCCTCAGACAATGAATCTGCACGCCACCATCTAATATAGAAAACTCTGGACCCCGTGATGACTTCCTGACTAACAACGCTCAGTAATTCATCGCACCGCACCTCATGTAATTCCAGTCAATAACTAACTACTCCAGTCAGCCACTGATATTGCCCGAGTCTGTCCAGAAGAGACCGCATCTTCTATTGACTAAAATTCCTTATTGGCTTCTTGTTGGAAATCTAATATATCTCCAATGTTTACAACCAGCATGAAGCTTCAAATCTTAAGCTGGATTTTAATCCTCGTTAAAGCTAACCAATAGGGTAGTCTATAAATCCGCGATATTGCGAAGTTCTTTTCGCTAGAATATTATTTTGGAAAGTTAATTTTTAATTTCCACCATTATAACTGCACTACTAACTTAAAATGTCCGCAGAATACCGGCTGATCTCTGAGAGTCAGACGCCACTAATATCGTGTTCGTAATTCATTGCAAATTGCAGCAGTTTTTAACAATATGATTCCAATCTTTAATAATTAAACAATGGTAGTAAAATTATAGCTTTGTTTTCGTAATTACTAAAACCAATCAACACACAACTAAAACTGATAAAAGGATAAATTTATCTGCCGAATAATTTGGTGGGGAAACAAGATAAAAGAGCGTCGTCGGAGATTATTTGGGTGGGGTCGCGCAAAGCCAGGAAAGCGCCGTTCGTGTATAGAACGCGGCTAATCTGCCGATAAGCTGCGCACTCTTTTCTCTATTCACGTCAACAGGAGCCATAACGAGTCTTTTCAAAACGCCGAGTCTGCTTAGAGAATGGCGATGTAACCCTTCCGTCGACCGCAGACCACGAACAGACTCTGTGTACCCGTGGGAATCGATTCTCAGAATGCGTGCGTCGATGTGATTAAGTATTTTGTTTGTTGGCCGGCAGATGTAACCAGACCGCGCTTAAAAGTTCGGCTGATGGCAGTAACGCCATCTGGTGGGCAGGAACATGGTAAGATATCAACGGCTATGGTGAATGAGCGAGGCACAGTTCCCCATCAGACGTCGAGACACATGGAGTCAGGCAATCCGAATCTAGCTAGTGTGAAACTGATGGATGGATAGAAAGAACTTGTTGTAAACAATATTGCATTGTTAGCTCCCTTCTCGATTCCCCCATTCTTCTGGTGCGTATATTAACTTAATAATTTTATCAGATCGTCAAAAGACTCTATTACTATTCTGGGTTTGTAAGAAGCATTAAAGAAATAGAGGGGCCTAGAAGGGATAAAAGTCTAAAGTAGAAGAGAAATAATCTGTTTATCGAACCTCCAGATACCTAAACTGATAGATATAGTTGGTTATTAAGCGAGAGAGAGAGATGACGTCAGTACAGAGAGAGAGGAGGAGATATGACGTCAGTACCGAGAGAGGAGGAGATATGACGTCAGTAACACAAGAGATATGACGTCAGTACAGAGAAAGAGAGAGATGACGTCAGTACCGAGAGAGGAGATAGATGACGTGCAGTAAGAGAGAGAGGAGAGAGAGAGAGAGAGAGAGAGAGAGAGAGAGAGAGAGAGAGAGAGAGAGAGAGAGAGACTTATTTTAAGTTATTGTAACTTACTCTTAAAGTTTAAGAAATAAAAGTACATATAAAAAGTGTTGATGAGTGCGTGACTGGTAGATGTGCCGTCATCACACGGGCTTTTTTGCTAATACCTGCACTTCAAGACTGGTCTCTCATTTCGCTCTACTTCTACTCGCCTCTCAGTATCTGCTCTACAGCCATTCTGAATAATGCTTTTTGCTTCTCAGTATGGTTTACGGTTTATCTGATGTTTCGGTGCGAATAAGCAGAATTCGATAACATCATTAATAAATGGCGATAATTAGAAATGATGTTTTCATCAGCCTTCAGAATATCTGCTTTTCATTTTCTCGGGAAAATGGCCAGACACCTATTGTGTCTTATGGAGAAATTAATAGAATAATCGCTGGGCCCCTATCGATGTCGGTGACCGAGCGTCAGCGGAGTTCTCACACACGGAAAAAGATCACGTGTGATGAGAATTATCAACGTTTTAACAATTGAAAAAGGATTTTAAAAGATAAAACAAATATATTAAAAATGGAATAATTACTATAAATAAGAGTAGAAGGGAGACAAACATCTGCTGAATATAAATACGCAAATAATGGTCAACTAAACAGGTGGTGTGTTCACCTTTGAACCCTGACCCGCCAGACCGGTCGTTGTAGATAGCACCATAGGCGTTTATGAGTCTAATGGCCGGCCCGCGTATACTTTTGAGAGAAGTCCCGGTGATAACCAGGAAGCTCAACGGATTTCTCAGCCATCTGAGACTAAACCTCGCTCCGAAACTACTGACACCAACCTATTAGAATGGCTTCAGACTCGATACGATTCTCATCAGCGCCCCGCCCCCCCTTTTTTTTTGGTTTGTTGCTCCTTCTTAAGTTTACACGATTATACCGAGAAGGTCTGATCCGACGCGGAAGGGAGTCCTTCCTTTACGGACACCGGGCGGAGAGGTCGACCGAACCGGTATTTCCAGCGTCTGAGGCGGGCACACCTGACCCCACCTGGAAGGACCCGACGCCCGACGAACGAGAAATCATCGACAAAGTTAACGGCGGTACTTAAAGAACATCGGAAGTCAGTTCTCTCGCTCGATTCCATTCCTCTTACACCGTGAAACTCTATGGCATCATGCGTTTTTTTTCCCCCTTCTCTCTGTTTCCTCCCCTAAAGATACAAAATAAAACTTCTGACATTTTAATCCGACTAATTTCTTTTTTTTTTTTTTTTGACCGCGAGGAGAAAACCTGCAAAGTTTTCTCGTTTTTTTCTTCTTCTTCCTCCTAAAGTTTGTTTTCGATTATTCTTTATTTCTGCCGGCAGCGGTGTAGCATCAGAACCGACTCCCTTTTTTAACCTCCGGAGGAAACTGAGCTTCCCTCCGGCTGCAACTGTCGAGAACAGAAGGAAATCAATAAGACAAAAACCCACAGATAGTTTTATTTACCTTATTACTGAGGTCTTTTAAAAGGAAATCTTCGTGTGTGTATGAGGGAGGAATGTTAGATGTTTGTTTTCTCCGAGCAGAAGCGATATATCTTTGTTCGCTTTCGACTCTCAGACTCTCTCTCTCTCTCACTCTCCCACATTATTAATATTTAAAGATTCACTATATGTTTTTTTAAGGCTACGTTCTGACAGTGACGTATACGGTCATCCATCAAATAAAAATCCCTGGTCTCAGTTTTGTAGAGTAAACGGAGAGGAAGGAACAGATGCAGCAGGTTAGCCGATAGCCTATATCAGGAAGTCCCCACCAAAAACTCTTCCTTTTTTTAAAGATGTAGGAGGAAACCGGAGAGTCCGGAGGGAAATCTCACCCAGTCAGCTGATGGAGAAGAGCGCGAGAAAAAAATAAATAATAATGTCAGGGAGGTACCGCCAAACCAGGGACGTTCCTACCGGGATTCGAACCCGGGCCATCAACTTTAGCAGTCGACCCGACGATTCGCTGTCTCTTAATTACAGTAAAAAAATGGATTAAGTTTGTATGTAGAGTAAACAACGCGACTGGTGCAACTTCGCGAGTTATAGCAGTCAGGAAAGACGTGGCACCATCAGCATGGACACGACGAACGCCCTGTTATCGGGATAAGGCATACAAATCATAATATTCTCTGTTGAGGGCGGACCATTTCCTGTGGCGAAGGTCTTACCTGAAAACCACGCCGGAGAATAGGGCGTGCGGTATTTCGAGGGGTCTTGTGTACGGGTGAAATGACGACAGAGGGCGCTGATCACGGAAAACAACAAAAACCACGCGAACATGAAGACATCGCAAGCAGCAAACAAGAACCTCGAAGAACTAACCCAGTGAAAAGAAGCAAAATAAGTCTTTCGTATAAATAAGAACATTCGCCATTTCAGTTACTGAAGATTCGGAGACAAAGCCGTGCTTAAGGAATCAAGAAGAATTTTTTTTTTAGACATTTTGTTTTAAAATAAACGCTCTAAAAAGCAATCTTTTAATGTTAGAATTTTAATGGACACGGGCAAGAGGTACGAAACAGTGGTCACACACTGCTCTGCCATATTAATTTGGCACCCCCACAATCGTTGAATTACCTGGCTGACATTTGCTTATTTCAGGTGTAATTATGTATGTATTAGGCGTCTAAAGGGGGTAGATAGCACGTGTGCACTACCATCACCATACTAAAGATAGTGGGATTCCGAGATATTTTAACGTTTACTCGAAATCGAGTTGACTGTTCAAAGTGGGGCCAGAGTCAGCAACAGACTGCCAATTATCTCGACATTTTTCGTGCAATGTCGCCAGTCCCATCGCGAGGTTTACCGAGGATAGTGTCACTTCCGCTGCAGAGCTATCTGAAAATCTTCGACCGTGATACCACCAAATGGACGTGCAGTTCTTTTGCTCACATTGTTTATGCAGAACAAATTAACAAAAGAACGGTTGGACGACATCTCCAACAATCTGGCTACCTGTCCCATAATAATAAAACGCTCAAAGGGGTCTGATCAGAATACATGACTGGCAAACATCCTCGAGTATTGGCGACGAGTTCTTTTCTCCGATGAATCCGGGTTTCAGCTATTCATGTCTGGATGATTGCTTGCACGTGGGATATAGAAAACCTAATGAGGTCGTTCAATTCTAATATCTTCAGCTTACAGTCGAGTATAAAGGCGAAAGTGTCATGTTATGGATTTTAATCAGGCATGGTGGAAAGGGTAAATTTGGTGCGTGTCGAAGAGCGACCCAATTTCTATTGAATGCATTGCCATTTTAAAGACATCTTTTATCATTGTACCAAATAGGACATACTGAAATAAGATGCCCATAATCTTTGAGAGGATGGCACAGCACGCCGCAACTCTCATGTGACCTCAGTCTGAAAGAGAGATCAGGCCATTTAACTTCCTCGGGTACTTCAAAGCCCTGATAAGCAAGTTGTTCACATACAGTTCATATGATGGAATTAAAAGAAGCTGATATTAGAAAACCCTGACCAGAACATCATACGAAATCTCACTGATTCAATGCCAAACATTTCGTGCTACAAAAGGTGCCTCAACCAAGTATTAATATTAAAAATATCCCCTCTTTTGCCCGACTTAATTTACCGTTTCCTGACAGATTATCATAATGTATTGACGACAAGTTGTCGAATTGTTTTGACAGGGCGCTGTAAATAGCGATAGCATAAATCCAAAAACTGTAGTAAAAACGTATCTGCGATCTTGTTTAGAGGTGAAGCCTTCCTTTGATTCTTGCCATTCACTAAACTAAACTAAATAAGAATTAAGTATATTAAATGAAAAAACATCCGTTTATACTAAAAAATATAAAGAATGCATTGTAAAGAAACTGGCACAAGTTTGGTAAATAGATTGACGTCTGTGCGCAAGCTGAATCACGAGTGGTAAAGTGCACACTGTTGCTGGACCTTTAAAATGGGATGAAGACTTAACTTAAAAAAAAATTTTTTTTTTTTTTGATATTTACGGGACCTGCACCCATTCAGGCGAGTCCCCGTGATCCACAAAGTACTGAATTAACAATGTTCCATTTGTGCTGATGATGGATTCGTGATTAAAGAGAGACTTTTTTTTAAAAAAAAAGAAATAAGCGAATTCATCCACCTCTGAACAGTTGTTATTTTTCTAACCTGCATTAAATTTATCGACAAATTGCCTGTTTTGTATAATTGTTGTTCCCCCAATAATGTTTTCAATCACGTTGAAGACACATATTAAATATAATGAATATTAGTCATTGTCCGAAAATAACATAACGTGGAAGATGTCTGACCGAGAAGATAATTGGCAGCCGTGTCACCGGTCTTAATGGGATGTGTGCTTTCACTGGACTTGATTAGCACAACCCATCGCTATGCATGTCGGCACAACGTCACGTTGTCCATCGATAAACTCTGGTCCTGATATCACTTATCGGTCAATGACAGTGGAAACTATCAATTTAAAGTAATTAATATAATCGACGGCACTGAACCGTACAGGTAATTTTGTTCGCGAACAAATGTGAATCGATCCCAAGCCATCCAAATTAAGAACCAGGGGTCAGTCTGGGGCCACTTGAGTATTAAACCATCGTCTGACCTTAAGAATCCATATGTTTTAAAAAAGAAAACAAAAGTCATTTAGTGATTTAAGATTGCTTAAATCCTTTATCCTGTACCAGCAGGCGTAACAAACCGATAAATCACATATGCAGGAATGTTGTCAAAATCGTGAATACAAAAGGGGACCGGTCAGACGGTCAACAGAAGACGGTTTGTTTCTTTTTGTTTTTAAATAGGGACCCAAAATGCGCAGTCAGACATCTCGCGATCAGGGCTGGTGGGTCTTGGCTGCGCGACGTGAGCCGCTACAGCAGCTTTATTGGGTTCGTCGGCCTGGGAGAAACTCCGCGGCGGAACACAGCCATCAGTCACTGGAGGCGACGGGGCCGAAAAGGAAAAGTACCCCGAATGTCGGGTGTCGAGAGTGACGATGAGAGATGCTGCTGTAAAAAGTACGCAGGTTCTACTGCGCCTCTGTCAGGCCGTAAGACACGTGGGCGGAGGTTGTCAGGTAAAACCTGTAGCGCTGTATTCTCGCCTCTGACGGTGGAAATCTTGCTCACTGCGAAATTCCAGCAATGTCCTGACGAGCCAGTACGATAAGGTTCTCACCCCCGGCAGCGCAAACGGTGCATATTTCTGAACCGTTTTGCTTTCGACACAATCCATGTCGTTAAATATTAAAAGGATAATAAGATTCATCAGCGATGCCTTTTAATTGTCTTGTTATCCAGCGTCTAGAAGTGGCTACAATATTTATTATGTACTCAGCGTTTATCTTAAGACGAATTAAATGTATGTTAAAGCATTCGAGGAGGACATGCATCAGGTTCGTCGAGAAGCAGTCCACTCCGAGCGCCGAACTCGGTTTACAATATATGCGAGACATTACTAAAATACGGTTCAGACAGCAGAGCGTTACCACGGAACTCTGGGTCACTCGATTACTGGAAGCATGATCGGCATCGTGTTCTTAGACCAGTTCGAGCGGAATTCGCCAGCTGGCTGCTGGCTTTGATTCGCATCTACGAAAACTCTCAGCGGCCGTAGGCTAGTTTATGGTTGACGTACTGACCTTGAACAATGTCAGGCCATCGGTTTTCATCTTACAAATGTTTTTTTAAAAATCCGTCCGCTTATTAATTTACACGAACGCGTTCGGCCCATTGAGAGAAAAAAAAATCACCTGACCGCCTGAGCAAGAACTTCAACGGTGAGTCACATCAGCAGCACTGTTACATCACGTGGTCACGCAGTGACACGCCAAGGATGGGTGGAGCCTGCAGTATTCTTTGTTGTAGAGGTGCCCCCTTTCTCATCGAAGCTAACAGGTTTCTGGAAATAATAATGCCGGCTATTAAGGAACAAATCCGGAAAGGGAAATGTAATACTGACATAGAGAAACCAGGGCCGATCAACCATGTTCAGATATGGAAGATGCCCTTATTTTAGACAGGACACCGAGATGCTAGATTAGCTAATCGTGGGTTCTGTAGATTTTGCTTTATTTTTTAAAGAAAAAAAACAAACTTTAAAGAACAACGAAGTGCACAAAAATTAGAAGCTGTATTACTACCGTACTTGATTTGATTCTAATTTTAAAATTACTGACAACAGTTATGAAATGAACAGAAAATTATTAAATATTTTTTGATATTGGTACTTTGAAAATCTACATCTTTGTTTCTCTCCAGGACATCATACAGTGGCACACCTAACAATGACGACACAAACCCGCACCACAGATAGGTATGGTGTCGCTCATACCTGTGTGAAAAGTAGCGAATGTTTAAATATATCGAAACTCCCTTAAAAATGAATGACATATGAGTAAGTTATCAGAAAGGGGTTTGGTCACGGGGGGGGGAGGCAGTTATTAGAAGTTATTTAATTTAGTAAAAGAAAATTTAAAACTTACGCTCGCCTCGTTTACTCACTGCCTGGAATTGAAGACTGCTACTGAACAGTATAGAGGGTTTCCGGAAAGCCTCGTATTTCCAACAATGTATTATCCTGGTGATGGCAAACGAGTAAACAAAAGAGAGAGAAAATACAGAGAGGCAGAGAGAGAGAGAGAGATGACGTCAGTACAGAGAGATATGACGTCAGTAGAGGGAGGGAGAGAGAGATGACGTCACTACAGAGAGAGAGAGGCAGAGAGAGATGACGTCAGTACAGAGAGAGAGGCAGAGAGAGATGACGTCAGTACAGAGAGAGAGGCAGAGAGAGAGAGATGACGTCAGTACAGAGAGAGATATGGCGTCAGTAGAGGGAGAGAGAGAGATGACGTCAGTACAGAGAGAGAGAGGCAGAGAGAGAGAGCGAGAGAGATGACGTCAGTACATAGAGAGAGAAGCGAGAGAGATGACGTCAGTAGAGGGAGAGAGAGAAGATGACGTCAGTACATAGAGAGAGAGGCAGAGAGAGAGATGACGTCAGTACAGAGAGAGAGAGGCAGAGAGAGAGATGACGTCAGTACAGAGAAAGAGAGAGGCAGAGAGAGAGAGATGACGCCAGTACAGAGAGAGAGAGAGAGAGGAGAAGAGAGAGAGAGAGTGAAAAACATAAACTGACAGATTGAGATACAGAGATACAGTCATAGATACACACATGCACGCACGCACACACACACACCCACACACACACACAACACACAGAGTAATGTGTGTACATAGATAGATACAGATAGAGACAGATATAGTGTTAGATAAAGGGGGGCAACGATACAGAAATATAGAGAGAGATACAGGGAGAGTGGCACGAGTCAAAGATATCGATGCAGAGGAGACAGGGACAGAGAGATACAGCGATACAGACAGGAAGTACTGAGATACAGGGATACTTACTGAGATACTGAGATGCAGAGATACAGAGAGACAGATAGGGAAACTGTGATACAGACATATAGATATATAGAGAGACAAGTATAACTACAGAGACACAAAGAGACACAGAGAGATAAAGAGACAGTGATACGGAGATACAGAGAGACAGATACAGAGATACGGGGATACTTAGAGAGATAGAGAGAGGATAAAAGGATAGCGTAAGAGACAGAGGAACAAAGAGAGTGAGACAGCTACGGATAGAGGGACAGAAAGGCAGTGATGCAGAGAAACAGCCAAACGGAGAGAGAGTGAAAGAGGCGGAGGTAGAGGTACAAAGACTTAGAGAGACGGTGATTCAAAGATACAGAAATGAAGAATGGTCGATATGGAGACACAGAAGCAAGCAGAAGGACATGGACAGAAAGACAGGGACACAGAGGGAGCTATGAGAGGAGAAAGGAACGTTTGCACAAAGAATTTAATAATGATTGTTTTTTATATTTAGTTTAATACAATTCTTTTGTTTGTTTGGTGGATGGGTGGTTAGATCATCAGTTTGCAACACGAGATGACTATACGAAGAACTAATATCGTTAGAAGACCGCCACAATCGGCAAACTTTATCCGTACATCAGAGGTTTCAATCCTATTTCAACTGATACGGTAAGTAGCAGCTCGCCTACTTACAAACAGCTCGGGAGAGATCGGCGTTCGCTGTGACAGCGCCAGTAAGTAAAACTCTTTTATTTAAAACGCTTCATCAACTCGTCAAGACAGATAAGGTGAGGCTCTCAAAACAGACCAATCGGTTTCATAAACAACGGTTTCTCTCCTCTTCAATCCGCGAGCATATTTGAAGACCCACAATGCATTGCGGAGCGAGTCTAATTGCCCCCCCGGAAACCATGCATACATCATGCAGATTTTAGCTGAAATTGCTTTGTTGTCATGTATCAATTTCCTCGAAGTTTACTTTCAGGAAAGTTGCTACTAAATTTTATTTAAAAAAAATGTTTGGTATTAGGTAACAAGGTGACAAAATAATTTGCCCAGCAGCTCTTTCAGTAAGTTTCCGGTTAATAATTTAAAGTGCCACATCGCGTATTTCTAAAGCTATTTGTCAAGTGGATGTTTTGGAATTAGCCGGTTTAAATGGAATAATTTGTGAGCAATTTCTCGGCGGTCGTAGATAAATGGCATCAATCTCTAAAAATAGGAAGAAAATTTATATTAAATTTCCTTAACGTTCGTCCATTTATAAAAGTCAATCAGCGAAATTCATTTATACGCCGACCGTTTGCATGATGGACATTGATGGCAAACGCCCGACGTATTCGGTGACTAACTTCTTGCAGAACACTTGACAGGTGATGACTGGCCGCTGCTTAACGGATAACGCTCCTTCCTTTCCTCGGAGAAGCGTATAGAAAAGGGGATTTCTGTCAGGAGAAGCCATTAAGGTTACAACCATCCTCGGTCATCAGACACAATGAAACAGAGCAAGAGGAAGAGGTCGGACTAAACTAGGCAGGAAAAAAAAATTATTTTTCCGAGAACCCGTCTTGGAATTAAAGAGAAGAAAATCAACGCCTCGGTAGTTTTTAATAATAAGCATCTTTTCTTAATGTAAATAAATAAAGCTTGGAAACACGAGGAACTATTTCAGAAAAGAATTTTAGAAATATCGTATCAAAGTCGGTATTTATGGGTGGCGAGCGGGTGTCACAAAATATACTATCCCCCCCTTTTTTTAAAAAAAGAACTCATCAAAGTAATTATCGCAAAAAATTCGTTAAAAGAATATTAACTTTTTAAAAACAGATTCATTTATTTTACCAAATATATCAAACGAACAGCTTTAATTCCGGTGTGAAGTTCCGCACACCATCAGAGTTAATAGTAAATTTGTTCGCTACTTTAGTTATAAAGCGAGTTCTCCCATTTTTAGGACAAAACGTCAGAGAAAAGGACTCATTCTGACGGAGTCGGGGCATTACATATTCCAGCTACTTCTAATGTCTTTTACGTGCTCTCATCGTGTATGGAAGAAACTGTTATAATAGTTATTTACTCTACAGTGGCTGCTGCTCTGTTTTAATAACCCACTTACTCTGGATGCCAGCAGATTCATTAAACAGACCATTACTTCGTATTATATACTTTCGTTTTACCTAAATCTTCCTCTTTTTAATACATAATTAATACCAAACGTAGATAGGAGGGAAGCTATCTAAAATAGTTCTGTTAACACTATAACGAAATTAATTCACACACACAAAGGAAGCAAAAGGGTTCATATTATTATTGATTCCAACAAATATTTTTCTGACCACCTGCCCTTTAAGAAGGTTGATCATTAAAGTGTTTGTTTTTCTCTTTTCTTTCAGTAATACAAGATTACAAGAAAGAAAGAAAAAAATTATAATACAATAGGTTTTAAAAGAAATAAATTCCTATAATTAAAGATGATGGAAAATGTTGACTTCTAGGCATTTGTTGGAAGCTGAAAATTTGCCCATATAAA
Source organism: Nautilus pompilius (assembly GCA_018389105.1). NCBI lineage: Eukaryota > Metazoa > Mollusca > Cephalopoda > Nautilida > Nautilidae > Nautilus > Nautilus pompilius. The sequence continues at coordinate 32,712 of JACATO010001135.1, read as the reverse complement.
GGGCAGGGATCTTAAAGCTCAGTCAAGCGCGCGACCCCCCTATCTTTTTTCTTTTTTTTTTTTGGTCGTCTCACTTTAAATATCTCGGATAATTTCGATATATTGCAGCTCTGCGTCTAAAACGGATTACCTTAAATTGATTCTTGCAAATGTATTCCAAAACAACGCCGATTCTTCCACTCGTTTGAGGATTTTGCCAGGCCGTGACGCATCGGCGCATCTCTATAGAACCGAGATCTTGAAAGCCCGTTAATTCAATTCGCGAGTCATTTCCAGTAATGGCTCCCTTGCATGGATATCCTTGCTCATCAAACTACTTTCATACTTTAATCAAACGCAAGTAACGGATACCATCAAAGTATCGATATGCTACTTGGCTTTCAACTACAAGCTGTCCTGGTCAGAAACCTGGGTAAATGGCACAAAACGAATTTACCTTTATTCCTGTAGCTCACTGCTCACACAATACTAATATAACAATTGAAAGGAAGTTAAAAGATTACTATATTAGTTTCCATTGCAAATCATTGGATTTTAGCATTTTTAAACGGCAGTTTTTGTTGCAATGATAATCTAGTGTAATTACCAAGATTGGGCCTTTTACTACGTGAATGCTGCTGATTAGCAAATATAACTTCCCTTTTATCGCCTCTGAAAACCCTAAAGGTTATCAAAAGTACTGTCCAGAAATGCATGATGACTATTCGAAACCTTTAAAATGTTATTATGATGTGAAACAGAGACAAGCTTTACTAAACACCGGTGCACAGAAGTAGCTGTAAGTAAATAACGATGAAGGTGGTTTGTGAGGGATGCTTGACACAGGTATAAAAAAACACAAACAACAAAATAGTGAACGCAATGAAACATTTGACGATGTATAAGCAGCACGTGATAAAACCACAGCATTCAGGAAACCCCCGGGGCATCTTGTGAGTGTTCCAGCAGCCTCTTTACATACATCTCTGTAGTGTCGGAAGACGAACCCCCGCTTAACGAGATGCCTCGCTGAGGAAATGGCCTACAGGACTTTCAGCTGTTTCAGGTAGCAATTTCGACCCTCTACCGAGGAGAAGAGCGTGAGAAAATATGCCACACAGATTTGTTGGCTTATCAAGGTAGAAAGACCGGTGAGAATAAAAACTTGATCAGTGTTTTGTAAAACATACAGTTAGATAATGCCATTAGATGAGTAAATCTGTGATATTCTTTTAACTATGATTTAAATTTTGCTGACAGTCTAAAGAAAACTCAATGCACCAACCCGTGTTGGATGTAACCGATGACCGGCAATCAGACAAAAAGATGACCAAAACTAAAATTTCTCGCGTGGGTTGCATTTTAGGTAAACGCCATCTTTTTTTTTTTTATAAATTTAAAGAGCGTGATTCTCTTTTGGTAAGTAGCAGTGCTGTCTTCGTCCAGTCCCTGCGAACGGATCAGCCAGCCAGCCCTTTAATCCATGTTCGGTAATTCCACCCGACGAACAACAACGCAAAGAATCCAGTCCCTGCGAACGGATCAGCCAGCCAGCCCTTTAATCCATGTTCGGTAATCCCACCCGACGAACAACAGCGCAAAGAATTATCAACATAGAAGGAAATCTTTTAAAAAGTAGCGCATGGGTTTTCCGTTAAAATAGTCGGCGCAGCTCTACCTCGACTGGGAAGGGCTCGCACCATTTTACTTAAAGATTTCTTTATCGTAAATCTTTGGAAGGTTGGCCCCACGCACCATCCAAAAACAGGGTATCTGGATAGCGTTCTCTGCCCAGCCTGATCCCCACCACGCTTGGTTACCATAAACTAAGCTACAAAGTGTGAAGAGACACCTTCAGGCATTTTACCATTTCTGAGGAGGGGAAAGGAGCCAGCGCTCCCGACCGTCTTCACCAATCAAAGAGGGTAACGATTGCGGAGCAGCTTTAAATACGTCTGCAGAATAATGTCGTTTATTATGTCTAGCATTAACATCACAGAAGGTTTCGGAAAGAGAGGAGAGATTTAAAGAAGTTTTTATTCGCATTTCACGACTGGCGTGATTAAAGCCGGTTCTCGCGATCTGGGTATCAGCATAAACCAGTGGCGTCGGAGAAGAAAGGCGAAGGTGCCCACCCTCACCGGGAGGGGGCGATACTAGTATAGCTGCAAGCAGCCATTTTCATATGTCAATAATGGATTTCTATAAGGGGCAGACGACCGATACTTGGGTAAAGGTCAGCAACACCTATGGCGCTGCGACGAACGGATGAACCTCCTTCGTCGTATCGACCTCCCGGGTCCCCCGGTGTCGGGTGGACCGGGCCGCTTGTCGACTCGACGAACGTCTCTCAATCACGAGGAGGACTCCACAGAGAACGGGCCACTCGTCTTTACGGGATGCAATGCCATTGACAGAGCCTCGTTCGGAAGTCCAACTCGCTCAACAACAACAACAACAACAACAGCATCAGCAGCATCAGCAGCATCAAGCCGCTTCAGCAGCGAGTTTCTTTCTGAAAGAAGATGGAAAGAATATCCACTGCTAGAGAACAATTCCTACTTAACAGTGAAGGAAAAGATATTTAAAGAGAATATCTACAAATAAATAAATAGATAAAATAGTAAGCGAAAAGTCCGTGAATTAAGTAAATAAACCCAGTTTGTCTGTTTTTTTTTTTTTAAAATTAGGTAGTGAAACTTCTGTGTACAGTACTTGTTTATTCAGTTTTGTAAGAAGAGTTGTATTCTATTAACATAATTCATCAGAGAAGCTCTAACTGATGGCGACGATATAATAATATATAATAATATCAACGTTGGTAAAACTGTAATCTGTGGCTCTCTTGGCGTTGCTGCAAGGCAGCTTTCAACCATAGTCCAAACGTACTTCTTCGAAGACAAATTCCGCGATCTCTTACTGACTTATAACGACGTTTGTTGGACTTATTGATGAAATTTTAATAATGAAAATGAAAATGTTTCTGTTTTTGTATAATCAGAGAGCATATAAATAAATGCACACTGTCTAAAAGCTCGGCCATTTTCTTTCTAGCTACATAAAAAAATGTCTGCCCTGTCCACGTTAGGTGAGCTAAATAGTGACTTGGAAAGTTTTATATGTTTTTCAAAGCTGCAGCATAGTAAATAAATCTAAAAGTAATTTAAGTATAATTTAAAAAAGGTTGTTTGCTTTCTTCTTTTTTTCCGGAATGTGCTTTTTCTTTCTGAAGACGGCGTCATTTCCAGGTTTTCGTGACGCTGGAATCTCAGCGGGTCTTGGGCAGGAACATTCACTTCTACCCTGACTCCGGACCCTGTGGGGGGGGGGGTGTGATGACGTCATAGTGTTGAAGGCGTGAGCTCTCTACCCATTTAAGCGAAATTAGGTGACCATAGCAAAACTACATTGCAGTTTTAAAATATAAAATGGCAACAGACTTGGTCTGCTCTGGTCTATCTTGGCTTTTGATTAATTTTACTTGTAACTAGTGGGCCGTCTCCTCGACTGCCTGGGGTGGGGAGTTCTTGTATTACAGACGATCTAGCTGAGGGGAGCGATCATTCGAATGGCCCTCGACTTCGAGTTGGGGAGGGGCATATTACCCTGCTATGCTGCGGCATCCCCCGGGACTCCGGTCCAACCTGCCATACACTTTCTCCGAAATGAGTCTCACACACACACTACAACAGAAAAGTATAAATTAATATAAATATAGTGTAATATATATTAAACACTCCACCCTTTTTGTACTTCATAACATTTAGAATTTAGACAAATTTGAATAAATCTTCACAAATATAAATCACTGCCATAATAACTTAAACACCACATCAAAGAGAATTTGTCCATCAAGGGCATATTCGCCATTGATCGCCACTAGAAAATAGGCCATTTACACCGGGTTCGGACAATTAAACCCGGTGTTTACCTTGCCTGAAAAAAACACAAGTTTGAAAAGGGCTAATGAGAGTTTTGACAAGTATATTAACAACCAGCGTTCAGCCGCGACGAATCGATGTAAACAGATCTTCCGTTCACTGGTGGCCATTTAAATTTTATTGGTGAAATAGCATGCTTTTGGAAGGACTCTCAATAATCAGCACATGGCGCAATACGGCGAAGCTGCAGGCGTGCGTGAGAAACCACGGCAGCTTAGATGAAGTGGGGCCACAATTCAGTAGTTAGCTGGCTGTGCCCGGGATCTGAGGTGTATATTCCATCGAACTTCTGCAAGAGTACGACGGCCGAAACCGATCTCAAGGTACAAATGGGAGAATGCCTACAAACACTCTGGGAAACCTGTACAAGCCCACTATTAGTAATCGAATAGATTCCTCACCTGATCATCTACAAACTCTACGCAATGCAAAAAAGGTGTTTTTTATACAATAGAAATGACATTTTAAAATGTTATCTTATTTAAATTTTAAAAAAAGAAAAAAATGGATGAACATAGGCAAATTTCCGCGAGGGCTTAAGTTATCATGACGGCAGGGATTTGTGCTACAAGGATCGTGTGTAGTTTCTGCTGCAGGCTTGAATAAGAAAACCACTGAAACTGTTAAGTCAGAATAGCTAGGTAGCCGGACCGGTAGTCAGTTAGCCAGTAGTCATTCACTTCCCAGTGTGGAGACAACTTGCCAAGGTCAGAGCTTTTAAGGTGTGAACATTGCTTAATGGCTGTGGCGTACAAGTTCAAAACACCCCGAATTCGCGTCATCACCGCCTCGTCAGTATTGTAGCTGCAGCGTGAACGGCCTGTCATCGTCTTCTCACAACATCATCGCATTATACGCCGTATTGATTATGTATAACCCGCTCATTTTTTTCTTTTTTGCGCAAATCTATAACGAAGAGAAGAGAAAGAAAGCCAATTACTTTCACTACTAGTGAAATAGAAAATAATGATTTGGGCCTTTCTTTAAAGTGCATATTATTATTATTATTATTATTATTATTATTATTATTATTATTATTATTATTATTATTATTAATATTATTATTATTATTATTATTTTATTTATTATTATTATTATTATTATTATTATTATATATATTATTATTATTATTATTATTATTATTATTATTATTATATTATTATTATTATTATTATTATTATTCTTTTCTTATTATTATATTATAATCCAAATCCAAAATGAATAAAAATATTTGAAACAGTTGACATTGTTTATTGCATTATGAGAGTAAAGTCGAAACAAAGCTGGAGATTGCAATGACTGATATAAGGAAGGCCGGGATTGAAAGTAACAGGGGTAGGCAGTAACACTGGCAACATCTCGTAGATGAATGTAATGTTTTGGCAGTGCCTATGTTCTGTGGAAAGACTACTACACCCAATACATTTCTCGTGGGAATCGATTAGAAGAGACGGATACTCCTCAATGGGAGTGGTTCTATTTTTACACCGTAAAAGTGATTATTTACCTGCTGAGAAATTTTGTTTTACCTCTCACCCGCCTGGCTCAAATGTTTCGACCCTTGGTTGTTTTCGACGCTGCGGAGATTAGGCGTTCATACCGTATTGTCTCAGGACCTATAAGTTTTGCCAGGCTGTCCTTATGGGGCTGGCTGTAACAAAAAAGGTAATTAAGTACATTTGTTTTGATGATTCAGATTAAACACTAACAGAGTTCTCATAGTCAAGCTAAAACAACAATGACGTCATTTTTATTGTTCCATTTGTTGATCCTGATTGTTCCTTAAAATTCCAGTATCCAGAGAAGAGAAAGCTAAAAATATAATGACTTTCGGTAAGAATTTCATGTCTTGAGTCGTCCTCATCTTATTCTAGTGCTTCTTTGTCCGCAACATTACATTTTGAACAGTTCAGCTTCATTATTTCTGTAGTCTAAATATTGTTTATAGAAAGAAAATAAATAGATAACTATGCAAAAATGTGTCAAAGATTTTCTTTGAATTATCTCCTAAGGACCTCAAGATATTTTCCTTCGAGATAAAAGATATAACATCAAAGCTCCAAATTCACGGTATGTTGACGAATGTGCTGGACCGGATTAGGTGAGCAGTTTGATGGAGCGTCAGCCATCTGCATCAATCAGAGGAGCTGAAGCCACCATTTTTTTAACGTAGAAGACATTAGAGTTTTACTGGCTTAAAGGTTTGGGGCTCAACAAAAATCACTGTTTTTAATATACTTTTGGTTTTATTACTTCGAAATATGTCCAACTAACCTCTCCTGGGGGTACATTGTACCACCTTGACAGAAGGGAATGTTTTGAATTTTGCTTAAGTTGTACGTATTATTTCATCATAATAACTGTGTGTGACTTGTTCTCTGTTCTAGTAGTTTACAATATTCGATGTACCGCAATCCTCCTCCTGTACATAGTTCCAGAATAAAATAGATTTATTTGAAGTGTCCAACCAGCCCAAGTTTCTCTCACAAGCTGAATTGTTATTTTAACATTTTAAAATTATATATTAAATTGACAAATGTTATAAATATTAAAAATTACATGTACTTATCTTTCACCTTGCATTTAACGATTATCTGCCTTATCATTCTTCATCCCGATCACTGCGTGGTTTATATTATCTATAAAATAAAGCCATAGATGTCTTTGTGGTGTCGTTTGTTTTCATTTATTTAAACCAAACCGGACGTTGTATTTTCGTTCTCGGTGATAGAAATTCCATCACACGGACATAAGAACCTTTAAAATAACGGTTTCGCTAAAATACTGAGCTCGCGGACGCACGTGGTCAGAGGGATGCTGTGAGAACTTGTATAAGTCCGTTGAGTTCCACTGAGTCTAATTAAGCTGAAGCCTGGGAAGATGCTTTCTGACGATTTAAAAGAAATAACCCCGCTAATACTAATAGAAGTACAATTAAAAGTTTCAAGGATTAAGAATATGATTTAAATCAAGTCTGTGCTCACGTCTTCATTGATAAACACACCCACAACATCGACTAGTTGCGCCTTTTTTAAGGGTTATATTTGTAGATAAACCCGTTCCGGCGCCATTTTTATACGCATCTAACGGCCATGTCCTTCTTCGCTCTGCGCTCGCCGTCTGTGGCTTTATCCGGCTGTTCGGGACCTTCCAGCTTAACTCGTTAGCAGGGCATACACGTCTCGTGTCAGAAGAATCTGCACCAGGGATATGTCGCTACACGCTGCCCTAATCTCTTGTTGTATCTGCATTTCGCTTGTTGTCATTGACGACTTGTATCCTAGAGTATTGGATGAAATCGGATGTTTCATCGCCGAGGCGCCCTAGAGGAGATGTCGTGGCGGTGAGCAGCGGCACCTGGCCGTAGATTGACAGAATTGGCTGCTGGAACTGGCGTAATAAACTATTACCACCCCAATACCGACAGGCGTAGAGACAGAAGACCAGGCAGCGGTCGCCACACCAGTAGCCCTTATACCACTAATCTGGCTCGACATAACCGCGTTGTCTCGGCCCGGTTCTCCAGAACGAATTGCGGCTGTTTCTACCAAACATCGAAGGCTCCCCCGTTTAGCACCCCGAATGACCCCGACACCAGCCCACCATAGCCAACAGCTCATCGTGTAAAAGTGGCTGTGAACCACGTTCAAGAGAAGACATCCAATGACCCTCTCTCTCGTGGTCGGCTCATCCCGCCAGAACCGAGGCCCCACACGCCCTGCTCGGGGTGAGCTCTTCGCGGCTGGACAGCGACTACGGGCACCGGAAGTGCGTCAGGCGTCTGATTTTCAGCACGAGATGCGGACAGGCACAACACCGTAGTACATGCTACTAAAGGTCGAGCGGTTTTAGGTAGTGACTATTCGTTGCCGATATGACCACACGATGTTCAGATACAGTGCAAGATGAACTCTATAGGTAAAGATTTATAATCATTTTAAAATTAACTGCAAAAGTTTATACTCAATAAATTGATAACTTATAAAAAGGGGGAACAACTCTGCGGGAGAATAAAATCTTAGTTAGGTTAGGTTATCAAAACTAAATCCCTAAATGTTCCAAGATCTCTGAAATTCTCTTTGTACCAGACAGAATCCTATATTTACGGCCTAATTTCCTTACACCTGTGTTAGAAGCCAAGATTGCACGGTCTTTTATTTATAATGTTTATAGCCAAGAAATGAGAAAATCTTACTAAAAGTATAATCAGATACTGGTAAACTGTGGCTTTTAGCTGGCAATGTGTTTCTTTGCGCTTATGCTAAAATATTTGCGAAGAAAACCGTGTAGAATAGATAGCCTGGTGGCTATCGGTGCAAGACCGAGTAGAGACAACTTCTGCGTTGGTTCTACCTTGTTAAATCGAGTTGACGGATTTAAGCCCGGAAGCCACGAAAAAGAGCATCCGAATTGTACAAAGCCATTAAGAAAGCAGTGGCCTCCCAGCAGCCGAGAAAGTCAGGCTTACCTTGTTTTTAATAAGGGGCATTAGAAAACAACCAAAAAAAATGTAGTATTACATAAGATGCACCACGCGTTATATTTACTGCCGTGTAAATGTTATGCAAAGAACAGTCTTTTGATTCTTTATGCCCACCATTAAAGATGTGAAAATGAATAAGCTTTGTGTTGTTTATTCCAGGTGAAGTACACTTGCGATTTTTATTTGGCTGAAAGAAGCGAGTAAACGGTTCCACAAACTTGAATGCTACCTGCATCTCGTCTAAAATTTTAAAATAAATACAAACAAAAGAACGGTCGCGTATGAAGTCTAGCGTCAGCTGATTACAGAGCACGTGCGTGCTTCGACTCATTCGAGAACCGCGTAAGTCAAGAGGCGATAGGCAGGTAATTACAGTACCATGCTGGTTAGCCTGGGTGTTTTAATCCAGCTACATCCGAGAGACTTCGAGATACCGGTGATTGCATCTAGAAAATTAACGATGACCAGCCATACTGTTTTTGACGTCTGAGTTGGCGTTAATGCAATTTCAAATCAACTTTAGCCATCTCAGCAGACGTCCGGTTTTTATCCAGCAATTTTCTCATTCTCATTCATTCGTCATCTCCTCTCCTCTCTCTCTCTCCTCTCTCTCTCTCTCTCTCACCTCTCTCTCGCTCTCTCTCTCGGCTCTCTCTCTCTCTTTTATACTGACGTCATCTCTCTCCCTCTCTCTCCCTCTCTCTCTCTCTTTTGTACTGACGTCATCTCTCTCTCTCTGTACCGACGTCATTTCTCTCTCTCTGTACTGACGTCATCTCTTTCTATTTCTCTCTCTGTAACTGACGTGATCTCTCTGTAATGACCTCATCTCTCTCTGTAATGACCTCATCTCTCTCTGTAACTGACGTCATCTCTCTGTAATGACGCCATCTCTCTCTGTAATGACGTCATCTCTCTGTAACTGACGTAATCTCTCTGTAATGACGCCATCTCTCTCTGTAATGCCGCCATCTCTCTCTGTAACTGACGTAATCTCTCTGTAATGACGCCATCTCTCTCTGTAATGCCGCCATCTCTCTCTGTAACTGACGTAATCTCTCTGTAATGACGCCATCTCTCTCTGTAATGACGTCATCTCTCTCTGTAACTGACGTAATCTCTCTGTAATGACGCCATCTCTCTCTGTAATAACGCCATCTCTCTCTGTAATAACGCCATCTCTCTCTGTAATGACGTCATCTCTCTCTGTAACTGACGTAATCTCTCTGTAATGACGCCATCTCTCTCTGTAATGACGTCATCTCTCTCTGTAACTGACGTAATCTCTCTGTAATGACGCCATCTCTCTCTGTAATGCCGCCATCTCTCTCTGTAACTGACGTAATCTCTCTGTAACGACGCCATCTCTCTCTGTAATGACGTCATCTCTCTCTGTAATGACGCCATCTCTCTCTCTGTAACTGACGTCATCTCTGTCACTTTCTAAAAAAAACTCGTGTTTTGTAGTATTTCTAAGTAATTGTTAACCAAAGACAGTAGATTTCGCATCTTCGAAGACGAAAAAATTGGAGCACAGAATAAAAGTATAGCACGGTTTGTAAAAAAGAAAACCAGGAAAAATCAATTCCTGAACATATGTAGTGAAGCAGATTTTATAATCCACCCAGAAAGACCATTCCATGCACTGTCCGCCTTATTACGGAAGAAAAACTTACGAATATCCTATCTACTTCTCAAATGAATTAACTTGAGCTGGTGGCCCCTGCTACCAAAATAAATAGTTATAATTAAACGAATTTTTAACTAAAGCCCCCCCCCGGTAACCTCTGCTTAACGTTTCTTAAACTGAAGTAACCCTGAAATTTTCGTACTTTACTGCGACGTTCTGAAATAACTTCATTTTAATGCCTTTTAAGAAAATCCTCCTTCTTCCATCACTCCTTTCATAAGAGTGGGATGCGTTGCACCGTCGTTATGCGCTCTCCGGCCCAGTGCATCCGTCTTCAGCAGTGGTCTATTCTTCTGACTTTTCCTCGTCATGGGAGACTCGCCTCTGTCATGGCTATAGAGCGTCTCCCACCCTTGGTTCCTCTGTCTGAGTGCCTACACAGGCCGCTCCCCAGCACCAACTGGAGCGATGCCAGTAAAATACCTCGCTCAAGGGTCACAACGATGTGCCAGCAGCGGGAGTCGAACCCGGGACCCTTAGGCCCTGAAGCCAACACACTCACCGCTGAGTCACATCGCCTGGCAAGAAAATTCTAATCGTGTAGGTACATTTTCATAGACACAGTCATACAAGTGTTCATTGTAGGAATTACGAATTTCAGGTTTTCAAGTCACGACCGACATAAACTAAAAAAAAAAAAAAACTGAGAGGATATTTTTCAGTATATTTAAAGTCTTGTTTACGTATATGTTGCTTCTAAAGTTATTTGATTTTAAGGGTATATCTCACTGTTCAGTATCTATCTACAAATTAGTTTATCTTTTTAATTTAACTGACTTCTCGGTCAGCCGTCTCTTTTTACATTCACATGATGATTATCCATGGCTGTGCACAGATGAAGTCTGTTTTTTACCAGTTATCTGAGCTCTTCATCTTTTTACAGTACGAGTAAAAATCTGCTTATCGACCCCTTGACAAATAATATTACAGATATTCGCTTTGCAAATGGTTAAATACAGTTAGATTTATTAGGGGACAACACAATTTAACTGTTAAATATGGTGGAGTGAAAAAGTTCTTTAATTATTCATATTTTATTATCACTGCAGTGGAAATATCTAGATATTCATATTCATAGAAAAAAACATTCTTTATCATGTCACTCCACTGGGATTCTGGATTAATTTGGAGTGATAGGAACTAGACGAGAAAGATTCTTAAGAAATACACAGTAAATAGAAGGAATTGACTGTTTTGGTTCAGTGAAGGACAACAGAGTTTCGGATGGATTGTGCAGTAAAATAAATCGAAATATCACGTTCCGAGTTGATGATAAGCTAAAATGGTAACTCATGCGAATTTTGTCAGTTGTACTTAGGGTTCGGTAACATTCGAATCGGTTGTTTTCCCTGGCGTCAAATCGCATGGCCGACCTTTACTCCGATTCTCTCTCGAAGGCATCTCACCTCTCTCGTGTAAGAACGCCGTTCGATTTTTATCATCTTATTCTGTGACGGGTTGCTTTCCCTAAATTTGGATACAATTTAATTGTCCGGAACGAGAGAAATTTTTTAAGGCATGTTTCTTAACCTTTAGGATTAGGCGAAGAGAAAGAGCTCAATGAACGTTCGACAGAAACGACGAAGAACGAAGAATTTGTTTCCAAAGAAACTTTCACAAAAAGATGAGCACAATTTAAAAAAAAAAAATTTAGTATTTTAAATTCTGTAATTACGATGCAAAATTATTACTGTTAATTACAATTTTTTTTTTTAAAAAAAAAAACTGAACTTCAATTCATTTTGATCATTAAAAAGTTTAATATTTAAAAAAAATAGAATTCCATTTTGAACAAATATACAGTATATATTATAGTAGCCATCCCATATATGACAGCAGTCGGGCGCCATACTCTAACATGGACGGAATACAGTTGATAGGAATGAATTCGAATGAGTTCATTTTACAGTCAGCGGTTGTTATTCTTAATGTTAGGCATTTTTATCTGTTCTTCTTCAACATATGTAGAAAGATAGGCTCCGCTCTTCGTACACGTTTGGTATGATTTGTTTAACAGTTTTGTCAGAGTCTTGATTTACTCGGAAACAATGCAGTCGCACCGAGGGCAAAGTTAACCTACCATACCCATAGCTCAAGTATTTCCTAAGATCCTGTAGCATATTAGAGATGATTTTAGTGTAGCAGTTCGAATCTTTCTCTAGGATTGGTCCTATGGAAAATACATGTATATATATATTAAAAATAAATAAATAAAAAGCAGTTCAATGTAAAGAAATTTTATTTTAAAAATTATCATTATAATATATTGTGAATTCATTAAAATCCTGATCTATTCGAGTCGCTTTGAGCTTTCCATAAATCTTCGGGATGACCTTGAGAATGTTAAAATAGCGCTGATTTACGTTTGATTCGTTTTCTCGGTGTCAGAAATTTTAATTTCATGAATAAGTTCTGCGACAGTTTAAGTTTACAATCTTGTCGGAAATTGCAAAACGTTATTACAGATTTGAGTGGACATTTAGAACAAGACATAAATCAAGCAAGCTCTTACGAAGTCAAATCTGTTCTCCTCTAATACTTGCGACAGCCAAACGAGATTAAAGAACACATAAATTTAAGGGAGTGCATTTATGGAAACATTAAACACCAATTACAATCGTTGAAAATCTTTATAAAGGTCGTAAATCCAGAAAACAACTCTGAAAATAGGGGTTGGCCTCTCCCAATAATAAAATATACATCGCTAGCCACCAGTATAGAGTCGACAATAGAATAATTTATCAAGCATAAAATATCCATTAGAAAGTCTTGTGGCAGAAGTAGGAAAACAAAACCTTTTTACTGTATAGATTTGTAGAGAAGTTATATGCTTATAGACATCTAATTAGATGCATTAATAAATTGATTTATGTAAAAATGTGAGATGTTTTTGGAAAGTCTACAATTATGGCCACTACTGTATCGTAAAAGAATGATGCAGAGATAAAACATATTTCTTGTTTTCTGTCTCATTATTACTGGTGATGACCTTTTACAGATTTCAACAGTCCCTGTCAATCTCGTTGGCACCATATGATTAAGTAAACTAAAGCATTTTTTCTACAGTCAAAATCCCGTTTCTATAGCAATATTTCGTTTTAGTATAAAGGTTAACGTTCTTATGCGTTCCAGACGAAACGCCATAATTTCACATTCATTATTACCAAACGATTGGAGGCGCAAACATAAAAGCTGTATGTGCCACTGTACACAGGAATGTCTGGAATCGTCTGTCATGCTTTCTTTGTTGTTCACAGGTGGGGCATTTGATAGAAGAAAGTCAGGTGGGTTTTAGGCTGACTGCAGCAGAAAACGAAACTTATTGAGTGGTCCATTGAAACGAAGTCGTTCGGGAGAGTACCGAGGAAGTTCCAGGAAGTGTTCTTTACCGAATGGGCCCCGCTCCCCCAAAACTAAGTACATTTATGTGTAAAATCATGACTTTTCATTTTGGAGAACACTTTGTATACAAAAACTAAAGGAGGATGTTTTTGCTACTTTAATAAAACAATATAATTCTCACCAACATTCAGGAGAATCTGTAAAATTAAATCTGCATAGTGTATACCGATTATAACCAGTTAGAATCTTTAGCAATTAACTGCAGATAACCAAAATATTATTTTGCTTTTCAACTGCTGAAAATCTCTTATTTGTAAACGGCTATTATATCTCTCTCCGCAATTGTTTTTAAATCGAAACTAAATAAGAGTAGTATTTCTAATTCTACTGCCTCATAAATGTTTTTGAAACCTAAAACTATTTTAATGACCCACCACAGAACTCTTTCAGATGTTTTAAATCCTTTCTTAAACACAAACTCTGAACTAAGGACATAATCTTACTGTGGTATTATCAGAATATATTTGCAATTTAAACTTTTACATTCTGAAGAATTGTGGAAAACTATTTTTAGAAAGTAATCTCTGATGTGACGATTTATATTGGTATTTTATTTGCTTTCTTAAAGATAATTCTTAGATACGTTTGTTGGTGTTTTTTGAATCGTGAATTATCCGAAAATATTTGCTAAAACTGTCTGAATTGTTAATGTTCTTTACTTATCTGTTCTATTTTAAACAGGTAGGAAACATTTCTTGTAAGACGGAAAAAACACAGATCTATGATTTAATGCCGTATTTGGTTAAGTCTCGCAGAAGCTCTTTTTTGCAGAAAACTTCGATCAGGCGACGCGAATAAACAGATTTTGTGCTGATTTCTAACGTGTTCTGTTTTTTATGCTTTGTTCTTTGACCACTTTTAAACTTGTTTTTGAATACTTCTAATTAGAAAACTGCAACGCACTAACGTAACATTGTTATGTAAATCCACTATGTTTAATTCGACTATATCTAGCAAAATTGGACAATTTTACGGCAATTGAAAAGTTTTGGTCTCCACGGCTGTACATCTCTGACTGTGACTCTTCTTTGTGCGTTGGAAACTGGGCTGAGACGAGCAGCCTCTCTGTCTGTTTGTTTGTTTGTATAAAATATGTTTTTCTATTAATAGGTTTTAACTTACTATTCAGCTAATAGAAACCTAATCGTACTAAATATTAAATTAAAGCTAATTCAATAACCATAATTTTTTATGCTTTTTAAACGCCAGAACATTGTTTTAAAAAACCAAAAACAACTTCAGGTATTAAATTATTTGTATAATGCTGCAAATTCCTCGGTTGAGCATCATCATTGTGAACAAAGTCGTGCTGTATATGGCTGCTCAAGTGCGACTCCAATACTTTGTCCACTTTGAAATAGCCCAAAAACCAAGATGGCACTTTCCAGAGTACGAATATGAGAATATCTGATTATTTCGTCTTGAATAGATAACTTATGATTATTGGTTTTAGAATTAGAAGCGAATTATGAAGAATAATAATGAAAATTTGTTGACTCAGGGTTTGCTGAATATCTGCGTCGATAGTAAACCTGGTAATTTAGCCTGCGGCACTGACCTTCGCCGACGGATGAATTTCTTTCGAACAGCAGAATTACTCCGGACATCTTAAGAGGCAGAACTTTCAAATAAGCAAAATAGTAATCTACGACAAACAGCTCAGCTTTTCAAATCTCATGTTACATATGTGGTTTTCGTACTCCTCTTGAAAACTATAATTAGGCTTCACGAACTGATTGTGATGACATGCGATTTTTACTCAATACTGACGGATGAGAGGCGCCAATCTGAAATAAATGGCTACTGCCTTTTAAAAGAAAATTATTCTTGCGTTTTGTCTGTGCGCCCCAGAAAGAGAGTTTTAAAGAATGCAAGCAAATGTAATACGTATTGGAAATTCGCAAGCTTCTCGTTTCTTAGCTGACATTATGGAAAGACGAAGCTTTAGAGAACGAACGCGTGAGAATAAAAAGATTCTGCAGCTAAAAGAGACTGCGGGAAAAGATATCTATTCTAGGAGAGTTGTAGCTGATTTCCATTGACGATATTTCAAGAGAAATGAGTGGGAAATAGTATCAAACGAAATGAAGTAAATAAAGAGAATATTATTGGAACATCCTGACAGGAGAACACGTGATAACAAAAAGTTACCCGTCGCTTGTAATTGTCTGGTGTTTCATGATAGAGTCGAATTAACCCCTCCCCCTAATTTACATAATGACGTCACGTTAAACGTGCTGACGTGACGGCGGCCGCTGTGTGGTTTACCGTGGACTTAATGGGAAAATGACCAGAACAGTGAAATGTGACGATAGGAAATCTATCAGGAGAACACGTGACGTCCGACATGACCCCGTACATCATATGACGACAGGTGGGAGTGGCTCCGTGAGAGCTGGATTACATGAGGATAGATTCTGTTATTGTTATTTGTCGAGTGCGACAAAATTTTGGCTGCCATGGCTATAGAATTATTCGTTTTTAGATTAGAGGAATGTGAAATACCCAGATGAAACCCATAAGACCGGCCCATGTCAAGAAGATTCAATCCTGACCGGGAGTCAAGCTCGTGGTCTCAACTTTGGCAATCCACTAAACTGGA
The DNA here is from genome assembly GCA_018389105.1 of Nautilus pompilius. Lineage (NCBI taxonomy): Eukaryota > Metazoa > Mollusca > Cephalopoda > Nautilida > Nautilidae > Nautilus > Nautilus pompilius. The sequence continues at coordinate 16,615 of JACATO010001135.1, read as the reverse complement.
GCACTGGCTACCATATTATTATTATTATTATTATATTATTATTATTATTATTATTATTATATTATTATTATTATTATTATTCAGCGTGCTTGTTTGATCAGTTATCCGTATATGTCTATCCTGATATAATCTATTTATAGTCTCATGTAGTTTTTGCGAATGCATTTCTACACAGTTTATTTGTTTGACTAGTGTCTAATTTAAATTTATGACTGCTGCAGTATACCATTCATAAGTATGATACGTTTTCATAAATCTTATAATATTTAAAAATATAAATATTAGATCGTTATAAACGTTTCGTCGGTTTTTATATTATGCTAATTTGCTTGCTTGTGAAGGTGTAAGTAGATAAGTTATATATCATTTTGTAGCGTTGCTATGGCAAACATTATGCTAAACCCACCTTTATAAAATCATAGAATGGATATTTGTTTCAGGGTTCTGATTGAAGCATGGATAGAAAAGATTTTCGTGCTATTTTGCTTCACGAGTTCAAACCAGGCCACAAAGCGAGTGAGGCAACTCGTAACGTTAAGCAGGCATAGGACGAGGACACAGCAAATGAGCGCACAGTACGACGATGGTTTGTAAAGTTTCTATCAGGGGATGTGAACCTTGAGATAAGGAACATAGTGGACGTCCTTCGAGCTGTGATGAGGACCGTCTGAAAGCCTCAGTCGAAGCCGATCCAAGAAAAACGGTGCAAGAAATTGCAGGAGAGTTTAACGTTAGCACTGCAACTGTTCCTCAGCATCTTGACGCAATCAGCAAAGTGAAAAGGCTTGACAAGAGGGTGCCTCACGAGTTGAATGAAAAAACAACAAAATCGTCGATTAGAGATCTGCTCTTCGCTTGTCATAAGAAACAAAAACGACCCATTTCTTGACCGAATCATTACATGTGATGAAAATGGATCCTTCATGACAATCGCAAACGATCAGCGCAGTGGCTCGACAGAGACAAGGTGCCTAACCACATTCCAAAACCCGGCCTCCACCCAAAGAAGGTCATGGTCACTGTCTGGTGGACTGCAGCTGTTGTCATCCACTATAACTTCTTGCAACCTGGTGAAACCATCACAGCTGAAAGGTTCTGTCGTGAATTAAACGTTGTTCATCAGAACCTCTCCCAACAACAGCCGGCATTGGTGAATCGAAGAGACCCAATCCTGCTGCATAACAATGCTCGTCTTCGTGTTGCAAAAGTGACTCTTCAGAAACTGCACACGTTGGGGTACGAAGTTCTCCCTCACCCAGCCTATCACCAGACCTTTCTCCCACAGACTACCACCTTTTCAAACAGCTCGACAACTTCCTCCGTATGAAATCCTTCTCCAACCAAGCAGTAAATGAAACTGTCTTACAACAGTTTATCGGCTCCAAAAATCCAGATTTTTTTTTTAATGGTATAAATGCGCTTGTAACTCGTCGGCAGAAGTGTATTGATTGTAACAGAACTTACTTTGGTTGATAAACTTGACGTTGAGCAACGATATGAAATCTCGTCCTTGTGGTAAAAAAACGGACAAAAGTCTCTTAAAAACCTAATGTAAATGACATGCTATTTTTTGATTGGCCAAAACTTTGAATAAACATCAAAGGCCTTCTGAATTTATCGTATAATATTTTTTACAAAAACTATCACTAAAATTACATTGGCAATCAACCTGAAAGAAATCGAATATGCAACGAAAATGCGCGGCCAGTTGTGGATATCTTGAGTATACACGACGAAAATTCTGTAAAGCACAATCTTTGTCTGATTAGGAAGAGTTCGAAGAGGTAATTACACTGATTCACTGCCTCTTGATTCTCTGGAAACAGGAATCTCTTCAAAAAGCAATTAGTTCTGTAAACAACGTTGTTACCATGGAAACATAGTTAATGGCTATCTTTGGTAAGAGATAGAATATCAACAGTTTTCGAATAATTTGGAAATATTCTTTTGGTAGAAAAAATTCCCACAGATAATTTTACACAATTTTTTTACAATTTTTTTTCCAAATTGATCTTCAAACGTAATTATCCTTTCATTTTCTTTTTTCTAAGTAATCCAGCAAGATGGTGCTGCTTTTCTATTTTGTCTGCTTTGCCACTTACTGCAAAAATAGAAGTAAAAAAAAAAACGAACGATTTATTATTTTAAAATTCAACTTTGTTAGTATTTAAAAGGACAATTTGTTTATAATTTTAAAAATAACATTTTTTCTAAACCATTTTCCCAAAGGTTTGCCGTTGTTCATCGGGCTGATGGCCGTAATAGCCTTTGCTGCTTTAAACGACACGATTGCCTTCGGAATTTCTAATTTCGGGGACTCTGCGCAATTTTGAACATTCTCCTTTGTCTTTCTAAATCTAAAGAAAGACGTTTGTGGGTTTTTTCCCCATTATTTGGCGACCCTTTTGGGTAAAATCTACAGACAGTCGTATATCGTTAAAGGTGAGTGCCGAGCAGAAGACATTCAACATTGGGACCGTGATGCACGCGCTGGCCGACGACGATGGCAGTCGGTGCGGACTCCATTCGAGCGGAAGTGGCAGCTTACCTAATTTGTCGGTCCTGCCAGGATATTGTTGCGTACAGACGATATCCGCTACACGTGGAAAATAAAGCATAAAAATGGATTCTCGAGCACTTCTGCTATGATGAAGCCAGAACAAGCATCAGCAGAGGCGCAACTCCGAGGTCGTCTCCGTAAAGAAACAGAAACTCGAAATATTGTATGCAGCGCTGAACAATAAATTGTTCATCTTTATTTCATCTTTAATGATTGAAACAGGAACCAGAGAGACATGTTTACGGTTGTTTTTTCCTGGCTGTCATTCAGATATCTCTCTCGTTCTTTTTCTCATGCCAGTCATTGAAGATAACAGAAAGTCCGACTGGCCTGCAATATTACTTATTTCTCTTCTCAGTCCAATGTAAAACTTTAAAAAAAAATTAAACACTCAGTTTTCTTATTACTGTTATTATTATTATTATTATTAAAGCTGTTTTTACAACGTAAATAACACTTGGAATACCAGCACTAGACGTTATCTCTCCCCACCAGCTGAACCGTGCCGGAAGCTATAGGCTAAGATCTTTTAACAATACATACAAAATCAGGTGAATAAGTCTTAACTGTCTGAATTGCACTTTATACGAGCTTTAAAACGTTAACATATTAGACGCAATTCTCTCGCCGATTTTACTTCAATATAGAACTGTCACTTTATATACGCACAAAATCCATCTAAACTTAGAACACATCAGTACGCTGTATACAAAGCCTCCAGTTATTTTACTCTGCATTACAAATAATTGATGTGAAATTATAAATAATTATCAGAAGTTGATGATTGATGAACAAGAGTTTGTTGCAATCCCGTATCAATAAAATAGAAGAAAACTATTTAAGAGAAAATTGAATTATTAGTGGTTATAAGTGCTTGCAATTTCTGCTGAAAACATTGCGTACCTCGACAACTACGTCACTAGAAAATTATTTTTACATATTAAATTTTAGTTTTTGGTCGTAATCGGTTTATGGTAACGACCCCTTTATTTCTTGAGTAGAATTGCTATACATCTCGGTATTCAAAAACTTGCAGCAAATTTAAATATCTTATTAAGATTTCTTTTTCAAAGTAACAAGTAGCCCTCTGATTTCCGTAACTATGCAGAATACGCTGATGACAACAATCGAATATCGAGAGCAATATGCCTTAGACAAACGGTCCAATAGATGTCTTGCTAGAGAACTAGCTGCAATATCTGTAACTGAGTTGGTACTTTATGTCACGGGTAGAACGATGCGTTGTATGTACGCGTCTACAGTATCTTGAGATACTGAAAACACATAAATATGAACTCAATGTTTGTTGTTGTTGTTTTTTATTTCATCAGGAATTATGTTCTCTTTTCTGAATCAAATGTTTTCTGAGAGCAGTTTTAAAGACGTGTGTGGTATGGATTCCAGACAGATTTTATATTTTGATAAGATGACTTCAGCGTTAACACGATATCACTGCATAAGTCTCTGGTACAAAATAACCTGACCCGCTAACGAGTGATATAATTGGGTTTGTACAAAGAACAAAATGCTTGTCTTGGCTCTTCGGACCCGGGAAGTACCTGGAGGCCTCTCCTCGCGTTACGTCTATTTTGATTCATGCCAAACAAATAATTATCAACCCCATTAGCAGATTATCCTCTGTCCTTCTGCAGCCAGCTTCCGGTCAATAAGGGAAAAAAATCTCTACCCTGAAGGGCCATGCGTGAATTTGCAATAACGTCAATTCTTGTCTCAACGTAATGAAGATATGTCATGCCATTGGGAATAAATGTCATTGGATCTCGTAGAGTTATCATTTTCATTTCAAAGGATACTATCGCTTGTATAGCCCGCTTACATACAATAGGCTCGTGGACGAGGAATTTAGTGAAGGATCAATCTACAAAAAGGCTTAATCGCCAGTGGCGAATTTGAAACACTCATGGCGTTTAATTAACAAGATCAGCTTTAGATTTCGACCCAAATTCTTGGTCGGCTAACTCCGTTGTTGCGGCATATTTAGACTGTCATTTAGTATGATCGACGCTACCAGTGAAGAGCTAAACGCCACGAAAACGAGTCACAGACACGAAACACAAAGCTGGATATTGTAAAGACTCTAAGTTCTGTGATCCGTGAAGCCGTGGGAAAACTAAATTATCCTTCATCGTTACTGTTTTTTTTAAAAAAAACAGTCGTTTTCTCTCTGCTTAAATGTTACATCAACAAAAAGATATAAAAAATGTTTAAAAATTTAAGCACAAAATGTCTATTTGTTTAGCTAGCATCATAGAAGTTAAACACTTTAGATCCAACTTCATTCTTAATTTTAAATCTTATTTCTACTTATCTAACTTTATAATTGTCAAGAATTATACTTTTAAAATAGGAAATTTTAATCTTGATCAATGATAAATATTTAATTGTAAATTGTCATTATTAAAAGTGTTCAAGTAGAAAAACAACAATATAGGGTTTGTTTTAATGATTTATAATATATACAAATATTCAGGAAAATACGAATGACACACGTATTTTAAACAGATGAGTATAATTTTATTGTGTAGCTTTTTCAACTTTATATAATGGAGATCATTTAATTGACAGAATATAGTTCAAAACTCAGTCATGCGTGTCATCACCATCATCACTGACCAGAGACAGGAACAGTTGAGGTGGGTTTTCGTCGAGAGGCCCTCCGAGTAGGAACCGGAAACTCCGAACCGTCCACCCAACTAACTTTGAAATGCAGCGGGTAGTTATATTGGCTATGATAGAATAAATATTAGCGACACATGTAAAATCGGCAGAAATGAGCCCATTGTTGAATACAGTTCCTCCACTGACCGTCGTGTCGCTGAACAACGTGAGGTCACCGTGACACAAGAGATTTATCAGTTAATTAGCTTTTCCTGTTGCATACGGTCTGTGCCTTCCGGCTTCTGCCCCACTACTTTGTCAAGCCGTCCGTAGTGTGTAGCCACAGTGACGAAGACTCTGAATAAACTGAGACATGAATTTAAAAATCTGTTCTTTATCTAGCTAAATAAGTCTGAAAGGTGCGCGTTTCTAATTAAAGAAAATAGTGTTCAACATCTCATATTGAAGAAGTACCTCAAAAGAGTCCGCATCTTTCATAATTAATCAAACAAAGACCAGATACAATTTCTAGAGTACAACGGTGTTCCACGAATTGAGAAGACTGAGACTTCGTTAAATAATCTGGTCTTTTTTGTTGTTGTTAAAGTGAGACATGGAAGTAATGTCAATTTATTACAGCGGTTTTATGTGTTTAAGTACTTATGCAGGCAGATTAGTAGCTATCAGTTTCATTCGGTGCTGTGCCGTAACCATTTTTATTTGAGGTCATCGATTTCATTGTCCTCGTATGGATTAATAATTGAGATATTCCGCTAATTTATTCTCAAAGTTCCCTAATAACTCAGAATTGAGACACTTTCAGTAAATTACCATATTTGTTACGTAAAAGCCAATTATAGCCTATGAAGGATTTCGCTGTATAAATCTTCCTTCATGGTAACCAGATGGCTTCCATCTGACTTAGTAAAAGGAATGAACTACATCCGCAAATAGCGAACTGTATCTGCTAATTTCTGCCTGGAGCTTTACTGCAAACATTTCTAAAACTGGGCAAAAAGCTCGAAGGGATTTCTTTTAGCAGTTTTAATATCGCGAGAGTTGCCTCCCTTTAATGCGTTCAGACTCATTCTTGCTAAAATAAATAGCTCCCCCCCCCCCCGATAACCAGAAACTTTTCAGAGCAGAAGGAGAAAAGCTGCGCCCCGATATTTTCAGGAAAAACACGTGCAATCATCCGTCTTAAAGGGACAGCGTCGTAGTGATCCGTTACACCTGTCTTTAAAAGAACGCCTCCTTATGGCTACATAATTTTAACGTGGGTTTTCCGATTTGTCTTTAACTTAATACCTGCGTACATTAGAATTTATTGCTGATGTGTTTTTTTTTTAAAATAATCTACAAGTAAATCGCGGAGGGGGGTCAGCTTTAAAAAAAAAAAACAATTAAAATTACCTGTCTTTTTAGCAGGTGAGATACCCGATCTTTACCACGTGTAGCAGCAAACCTTTAAATACAAAACTGTGATGGAAGGATAGCAACCAGAGGATTTGAAAGTTCGCGGTGTGTTGGTTTTTTTGGTATTTTTAAAAATATTTATGACTATTTCTAGCCCCTAAATTCCTGATTTTAAAAGATTTTCTGCTGATAGAGTTGGGTTTTTTCCTTCTTCTTTTGGCTGCTGCTATGTCACCGCGACTGCTGGCCGTTTTAAAGCTCAGTGCGGTACGATGGAGAAACCTGGCGGAACATTAAGCACAAATCTCTGTGAATTGCAGCCATTTGCATTCAAAGCAAAAAGACGTTCGAAGGCAGGAATTAGAGCGCGTCGGGTACTTTCTAAAATACAAACGCGGTCGGTTATCCGCGTGCTAATTAATATCTTCCTGCAGATGTCACGGTTGATTAACTCTGGTACGTAACTCAGGTCACCAACGGGGTCACCCGAACAGATGGGACGGAATAAAACCACTGACCGGTTAACGGGTCCGGCCTGCGCGAATTTGCTCACCAGAGCTCGAATTCTTTGGCGAAATACTACGGAACGACTCTACATCTGTCAGTTTGATAGATGGGCTAATTGAGATTCCTTGTCGCCATGAGTTTTCGGGCACATCGCTCCAGCCATCGGCACAGGGCGTTTTGGCACGTGGCGCGGAGCCCGCCGATCTGTGTACAGATGTTTTAGCTCGGAACAACTTTGTCGAAAACTAAACGACAGTAAATGCAAGGGAACATCAATCAGGGGAAGGTTAGGATCCTGGTTAAATTAATGCTTCAAAGGAGAAAGGACAAACGACTGCGTTGCAGCTGTCCGGTAGTCTGCTTGTCGGAATTAATTCTCGCCAGTATCCGTTTGGATGAAGACTAAGTATTTCAGTCGCTTGGATGTCATTCACCAGGATTTGTATGATGTTTAGCTGATAACTAATTAATTGCCTTATATGCGTAGGTTTACAAATTCACCTGGAGAACTCACTTCTTTAATGAATGGGCGGCTGAAGATAAGTATTCTTTCTTCTAAATCAAAGGAACTTGGTGTAAAGGGTACTTTATTAAGGGGACACTGTGCTGGGGATTGGATAACGTGCCAACTATCTTACGATAGCAAAGCCTACCCGAACACAATAATTAGGGATACGATATCGTCACGGTAGTTTGAGGGTAAATTCGCGGCCAAGGTGATGAAGAAAACCGTATTTTACGGAAACATCATAAAATAACGGGGTTGTCGTTACCTCGGCATAGATAGGAGTAGCTACTAAATCCAGCTCTTGCCCAGGTGTTTCCTTCAAACGTGGGAATTGCGTCACACATGGTTAGTGGGGCGTGGTTTGGTTTGACATCGAGCACCCGGCATTCTTGGATAACAACTGGCAGCATTTTGGGAAAGTGAAGAGACTGGTGAACTGCAGCCTTCTTCAGAGAGATCCCAGGCGGGCCTAAACCGGCTGTTCCCATCTCGTCGGCGCCAGCGAAAGCTACATGGAGAGACGTTTTCGCCCCCTTTCTTGTAGTGACAGATCTAAATTCATGATTTTCGTGAGCAAAATGGTAGCCGTAATTAACACTCCCAGTTATCCACAAGTTGTCAGTTGCTGCTGCGTTTGGTTTGGGGCCTCGTGCAGCTTTTCTTTGATCCCATTTTTCAGCTGTTCATCCTTTGCTTACGGACGCTAAAGACAGGCGAGATCCCCTATGTAGCTCCGCCACCAGAAGCCGAGCGATGACATCGCGTCTACGAGCTCACCAATTTACGACTGTCCGTCGTGATTTTGTGGGGAAAAAAATGGTACCCGTCGCAAAGTAAAGCTACCCTTGCCGCTGTTTCTATGCATAGGGTTAATGATGGATAATAATTCATCTGAGAGCTTTATCTACAATTATAATTCTTCGTAAATATTACTCCAGAGTATTGTATTACACGTACAGGAAAGTTTAAGTTGCGCTTGGGCTGAACGATGACGTTCGTAGTTGTGGATTCCCCAACAAAATGCATCGTATTTGGCATATGTAACCATTAGCACGTGACTGTGAGAAAACCTATGCGCTCCAAAATGTTTTACAATACGTTTATGTCAGAACCCTGATCGCGAGAAACATTCTTCACGAAGACGCGTCCCCCCGGGGATATTTCACGGGGGGGGGGTTCATATTTGTAGCGCCCGGTGTATATTAACGGTGGGAAAATAGAAAAAAAAAGGTAAATACACTGTATTTGTAATATCTGAGCTTGTACTTTAATAATTGATCACAGGATATATAAAACCTTCGGTAATTGCTAATGAGGTGGTGGAAACAACAGATTTTTTATTGTTCAATCCCGCTCCCAGAACTGATGGGCAATTAGACGGTCGTTCTACGAACGGGTAGAAACCGAAAAATCTATAATCCAACAGATCACGTTAATCACAGGATTTCGCCAATAAATGATTCTGCTATTATTATTATTATTATTGGTGGTGATGGTAGATGAATCTTACATGTCAAAGTGAATTAGTACATATTAACAGAATAGAAATAAAATTAAGATAATTGCACAAATATATGTTCTATCGAGATTACTTTCAAACCTGTACACAATGGCTAACGCTAACAGCTGCATTCTTTAATAAAAAATCCAGGTATTTCCTTCAGTCAATACAAAATAATTAGCACCAAACTCAAATCTGAATCTATGGCCTAATGGAATTGTAATCACTTCTTTCGGACTGCATTCTCAGCTATTACTGTTTGTACGCTCTACCAATTCCCAATTAATCACTTTTTCTACTCAGCTCAAATGGTTTCAATTCTCTTTTTCGATAATAAGATAATAATAATAATAATAATAATAATAATAATAATAATAATAATAATAATAATAATAATAATAATAATAATCATAATAATAATATAATAATAATAATACGTGTGGGGTAAAGTGTATCATTGTATTAAAAGTATCGAGTAATATTGGACCTTAGACGCATAAATTAAATTCAGAATTTTGTGGAAATAAATTCCCACATTTCAAGCAAATGTTACCTGGGCAGCTCTCATTTCAAGCACTGATTTTGTCAAGTTTAACAACCCTGGTTTGCCAAATACGGAATGCAGAACAACTCGTAGGTTGTGTGACCTTTACTTACAATAGATTGTGTCGGCGCGTAACTAACTCGCGTCAAAATCTTTTCATTAAAATATGAGAAGTGCATCCCAGACCACGTTCAGTAACAACAGATTCGGGTGCAAGGGCAAGTATGAGCCAACTGCACATAATTTGGTTCCGATTAGGTTATAGAATATTTACGGAAAAGAACTGTTGCATAACTGTGATAGCTAAATAAACGAACTGAAAAAGCTGAAATTTCCCGATCGTAAACCTACCACATTGATCCAAGCTTCTCTTCCGACCACCACGTAAGGAAATATTTATCAGTACTGCTTTGCTTGCTTATCTTTAAATAGATGATGCTGTTTTTTAATCAAGAATTATCAATAGTGAATTACTTCAGTCGTCCAGTGTCTTTTTTTTTTATTGATGACTGTCTTTCTAACATCAGGCCTTAGAATTACGAGGTCTGTCGAAAAAATATCCGACCTTAGGCTGTGGGAAAAAATTACGTATTTGCTGGGGTTCAATTGCTAATCCCCTTCGAAGTGGGCTCCTTGTGCATCCCCACACTTAGCCCAGTGATCCTTCCACTGTTCGAAGCACGTCTGGAATGCTTATTCCAGAATGGCTCTCAGCTCCGCCGTCGCATTCCTCATGATGTCCTCTCGGCTCTCAAAGCGGGAGCCTTTCAGTGGCATCTTCATTTTTGGGAACAGCCAGAAGTCAGAAGGAGCCATGTCTGGAGAGTAGGGAGCCTGGTGAATGAGCGAAATGCTTTTCTTTGCCAAGAAACCTTGGATCAGCTGTGATGAATGAGCCGGGGTGTTGTCATGATGCAACTGCCAGTTTTGTGAGGCCCACAGATCCGGTCTCTCGCGCCGGACTGCATCACAAAGATGTCGGAGGACTTCCTGATAGTACTCCTTTGTAACTGTTTGTCCTTCTGGTGCGTATTCGTGATGCACAACACCTCGGTAGTCGAAGAAAACAGTCAACATCACCTCGATTTTTCTCCGGATCTGATGTGCTTTTTTGGGCCTTGGCGACGTTGGCTGCTTCCACTGTGATGACTGAGCTTTGGTTTCCGGGTCGTACCCGTACACCCACGTCTCATCTCCAGTTATCACGGTATTCTGGAACTCAGGATCCCTGTTGGCAGTATCCAGCAGGTCCTGCGCAACCTCAAGACAAAGTTGTTGTTGTTCCTGAGAAAGCAGCTTGGGCACAAATTTCGCTGCCACTCTGCGCAAGCCCACATCGTCCTTTAAAATTGCATGTGCAGAATCTTTACTGATCCCAACCTCGTCACCAATTTCCTGCACCATCAAACCACGATCCTCCATTATCAAGGTCCGCACTTTCTCGATAACAACTGCATTGCAGCTTGTTGACGGCCTCCCAGAACGCTGGTCACTCTCCACCGGTGTGGCCATCTTTGAACCTGTTGTACCATTCTTTTATTTGGATAACAGCCATGGCATTGTCATCTGTTGAATTTTGCGAATTGTTTCCGCTTGGGTATCTCCAAGCTTTTGGCGAAACTTGATGCAAGATCGTTGCTCCACATGTTCCGTCATCACGAGCGAAATTAAAATGCGACGAGTAAGTAGTACAGCACCTCACACGATGGCTGCCTGACAGCGACTAACACATCCAGGAAGCCTGCCAAAAACCACGCATGCGCATGAAGGCATGCGGCTCCACTATGCTCACGTTTGCCTCCCTAACGTCATAACTTCCCACGGGAAAAAATAAAGTCGGATACTTTATCGACAGACCTCGTATATAATAATTGGCAAAAATAGAGTTCGAACATTATTAACATCCAAAAAACCCCAGTTTTCTCGACAGGATATTCCCGTATACCCAGCGACCTAAACCAGATCTGGTCGGACTCATTTAAAACGCTGTTAGCACGTGACAAGAAAATTTATAATTTCTTTGGCATCATCTTAAGTCGTATTTATCTAACAAAGTTTCCTGTGTTTTTTTTTGTCTTTGAATGTACTTTTTTCCGTCCCTTAACTGGCAACAACTAAAGCCACTTTTTGTTTTTCCGTTTTAAAATGAATTATGATTCCTGTAAACACGTTTTCTCGTGTAAGACCCCGTACGTGTGTTGCCGAGGATTTTGTTTTCTGATGTTTATATTCTTATTTATTTTTCGTATTTACGAAGAACCCCTTTATAAAGCACGTGCGGAGCATTCCCCCTTGTACGATTCGTGAAGTAGAGATTCGCCTCGTCAGGTGGGCTGGTGGTCCATTGTTCTTACACGGGGGAAGCTCAGCTCATTATGAATGCCAACGAAGATCGTTCGTTCTTTCTAACGACAAAGAGTGTAGTTCGATTTCTGCCCGTCTGGTTTAGAAATCAATAAAAATCGTAATTAAGCAAGCGAGCTAAATGTTTTAAAATATTAATATTTACAGCCAAAACATTAACAAATTATTAATTCTTTTAAAATTTTAGATAAAAACTAGAAAAAAACAAGCAAAAAATTTGCATAATACACAGGAACAGATTAAAACATTATTATTATTATTATTATTATTATTATTATTATTATTATTATTATTATTATTATTATTATTATTATTATTATTATTTACAAATTTCGTTTTTAAAGTGGAAAATTGGTTGCATATGCCAGCTGTTGATGTATTACATTTATCTAAGAATGTCACTTCCTGTTCACTTAACTATGGCTTTAATTAATTTCTGCACCGAGATTTTATTTCTCCATAATGATCTAATCAGAACCAGTCAGATCATTTTGTGGGTGCAACATCACGCCAAGGTCAGCTAACGCGAGAATATTCCGTCATCTACACGATGCCGAGTGATTGGGCATTCAAACCGCGACTAAAGCAAGATTGCCAGAGACTCCGTGCTGCCGGATGGTTGTATGTATGACACATCCGGGAATTCAGCCAGACACGGTACCGCTTCTCGTCCACAGTCTGGCGCACAATGCACCCGGTAAACCGTTAGTAGCAAACCAACTGCAATGTAGTGCAAACAGTGGGTGGAGCTGCTATAAACCCGAGCCAACGATGCGATGTGTTCTCCATAAACATAGGTACCATGAGCGTGCGACTGGGGGAGAGGGGACAATCTTCTTACTTACAAGAAATGTGCTTAACAGATGATGAGGAAATCTTTGTAGTATTGGTGGTCATTCATTCATTTGATGAGTTCCAGCGATGTTATGGACCAGGCGTCGGTTTGGTAAGCCAGAAGACCGACCTGGTATTCATAAATAGACGCCTTAATTTATCAGTTTATATCTGTGCCCTTCCACTGTTTCAACAAAGTATTCTTCAATTTGGACAGCACCCTGCAATAAGGCAGCGTCGGCTGACACACCTCCAGAATAACACCGATCTGGAAAAGACAAAATGGAAAGCATATACGGCATTATCTCGATCAGCACATCGGTTCCTGGTTACTACGGACGCAGTGAAGACGACACTGGCTAATCTGGACCATGTAAACCTTAATGGTCTCATGTCTGAACTGCCTCTAAGACGAGAGCTTACACTCATACACTCTTTGACGTTTTATTAAAATTCCGTTCGTCATTAAATTCGGATTTCACCAAGAGAATCCGAATAATGGAATCCATCGAACTCTCAGTCACAGTCAGAAAAACCTATTCATTCAACGCGGAAGTTTCTTCGCGTGGAAATCTTAATTTTCGAGCGTCGGTTATGAGACGCCATCGTCCTTTCAATCGCACCAAGACAAAGCACCATTCCGTTGTCCTTAACGGCACAAAGTTCAGTTCGGCGGTCTAACTTTGTTAAAACATCGAACCTCCGCTTGAATTCTCAATGTGGGTAATACATATTAAAACACCTAATCACATTTATTCCGGCTGGAAAACTTTCTCTTCTTTTAAATTGTTATTCCTCAAATAAAACCGATTTAGTGTTGTTGTTACTTTTCCATAACTTAATTGTGAAACTTTACAAACGAGTACCTTGCTTTAATCAATGACAATAACGAGATGAATATGACAATAGCGTTATCAATTCAAAATGTCGCGAAAGCAGTGGGTCGAGGTCGTTATAATGGCATGCCGAGTTTTACTTTAACATTTATCCGGCAGAAAAGCGATCAATTTTATTTCTAACTTTTACACTGTGACAGCACCAACCATAGTGTTTTGTTACACTTTTGGAGAATTCTCTGAAGAAGAATAGACGTGTTGAAATATCAAGGTCAAAAGTTTACAAAGGAAAGTAGACGCTTGTTTTTGTTTAGCAGCTAAAAATTCACAAACGAGCTCCGTTTATTGATTGTCATTTTGATATTGGACACTTTATCAATTAATTCTTTAAAAATGTTAGTAGCGATTTGTTATTAGATCTTTGGCGTATTAAAAGTTTTTTAAAAAATTCTTTACTTTTAAATTTAGGAATGAGGCAAGGGAGAAAACTTTAAGTGACTTCATAGTCAAAGTATATCGTTATTATTTGGCGTACAACTACATCTACAAGGTAGACAATCCTTGCTCAGCACATACGATTTCGACAGGAAAAGCCTCACTAGGACTGTTCATTTTTAGATGTAGGAGGAAATCTCGGAAATCACTGCAGCCGGCTTGGGTAGAAGCGCGAGAAGGAATCATGCCAGGGTGATTCGCCAAACCTAAGAGAAGAACACGTGGTCCCTTGACAGCGGTCCTGTATTACGGATGAATATTAACAATTTTAACAATTTATTTTTAAGTATGTACCCTCCGAACAAATGAAGTGATATCTTAATCTTAATATTTAACCAGCTTCAGTTAATGGGAAAATGGCTTACTCCATTTCTAACACTGGCTCCTACACACGCTTCTGCTTCATTCTCTTTTTTTTTCGTTCACGCTTTAAAACTTAACAAATCCAGCTTCCATACAACTTAAGGCGATTTAGCCGTCATATCGAACGATCGTACAGCCATGAATGGCAAACGTTTCCCGTCATTCTGTAATTGTCTGGTGTTTCATGATAGAGTCGAATTAACCCCTCCCCCTAATTTACATAATGACGTCACGTTAACGTGCTGACGTGACGGCGGCCGCTGTGTAGTTTACCGTGGACTTAATGGGAAAATGACCAGAACAGTGAAATGTGACGATAGGAAATCTATCAGGAGAACACGTGACGTCCGACATGACCCCCCGTACATCATATGACGACAGGTGGGAGTGACTCGGCTAGATGTGGTCACGGGTCAACAGGGTCAGGCTGTGAAATAGGTAGTTTAGTTTAGCTTTAACTGCTACACAGTTAATCGATGTTTTCTGTTTGTTTGTTTTTTTTTTATAATAAATCCTTTATAGAATCCTTCTTATCATTAGCTGTTTCTGTAATTAAGGTAATCCTACTGTTATTGTTTCATTTATCAAAATTAACTGCAGCCGGTGAGCAGAACGTCAAGTATAAACAAGTGTTGAATATGTCAGAGTTATCTACTGGTGACATTGTTTTAATCTCTACTCGACCATTAATAAATAACACTTTATTCTATCTTTTTTTCAGGCTGTGAGAGCTGGTATCATTTGTAAAAATGTATTTTTTATATTTTTAAAAGGATTTTCGTATCCTGGTGTCTCTGTCTTCAGAAAAGGGCGACAAATCCTGCTGGAATGTCTTTGATGAAGTCTTTGGCCGTTAGTGCTGCAAATTCTCAACCAGCCTAATACCCCTTCCAATAATGGAAAACGGAAACGAGGCTGGTACTCGAACATTTGGCCTACATTATTAAAATCATAGATTACTCTGCCTTCTCTTTGGTTTCAAATTTCAAACGATGCGCTTTTAGACTTCCAGAATTCTTGAACGCACGTCCCTTCGAAAGTTAATAATTTATGAATTTATTTCTAAAATAATAATAATAATAATAAATATCTGGTTTATTTTACCCTCTCTATCATGCAAAACTAGACAAAAAGTTACACTTTAAACTGAAATATTTTTAAAAAATATATATATGTAATATTCAACAATATTATTTCTCTTTCTTTTGTTTTCTAAATATTTACTTAATTTCTTAACTTGCTAAAAAGTCTTTGAAAACCTGTGTAATTGTATTTCTGGCACTGTATATAAAATTAAAAAGTCTAAATTTCAGCAAGCTGTTATAGCGTCAGGAGCTCACCCCCTGAACGACTATCTGATGAGTCAATACTTTTAAAAGTGTAAGCAACTACAAACCATGACGGCCAAAAGTTTTGAATTACTTTATAAATATCAATTAAAAATATATATCTATATCCAGTTCTCACAGCCTGACACTTTACCCGTAACCACTTCCAACGGAGTCAGTTCTGGTCATTTCCCCATTAAGTCCACGGTAAACTAAACAGCAGCAGCCATCACGTCAGCACGTTAACGTGACGTCATTATGTAAATTAAGGGGGGAGGGGTTAATTCGACTTTAAACAGCATTAGACAATTCTAGGGAGATGGGAAACTTTTGGCCACTATGACTGTACACACCGGAATTTTGTTAGGAATATTCTGGATATTTGTGCTTCTTCACTGGCCTGTATCTTGACTACCGCTGCTGATGAGGGCCCAAACACCGAAACAGCTGTACAGCACTCCTCTGGACGTTGACATTCACCTTGACTCTCAACCTGAAGAGGGATGGGCTCCACCAGGTTGTAAAATGCACTAGACTCACCGCTCGAGGTGCCCCAACGACCTATGGGTTACCAGACAAGTAGTTAAATACAATTGGTTACTAACATCAACTTTAAATGTATATTCATATAATAACTTTATGACGGCAGAAACCCAACTCAGGTATCGTGCATCCTTTGGCAGAAAATATTAATCATTAATTATAGCATACATTTTAAACATTGCGATTTTTGCCTAATA
>JACATO010001134.1:0-92877 GCA_018389105.1 Nautilus pompilius | reverse complement strand
GAGAGAGAGAGAGGATGAGGACAGGAGAGAGAGAGAGAGATGGGAGAGGAGAGCGAGAGATGGCGAGGCGAGAGGAGAAGAGAGAGAGAGAGGGAGAGAGAGAAGAGAGAGAGAGCGGGAGGAGAGAGAGAGAGAGAGGAGAGATGGAGGAGGAGAGAGAGATGTGAGAGCCGGAGAGGAGAGAGAGAGAGAGAGAGAGAAGAGAGAAGAAGGAAGGGAGAGATGAGAGGAGAGAGATGAGAGGAAGGGGAGAGAGAGGAGAGGAGAGAGATGATGAGAGAGAGATGAGAGGGAGAGAGAGAGAGGAGAGGAGAGAGATGGAGAGATGAGGAAGAGGGAGAGAGGAGAGGAGAGAGAGAGAGAGAGATGGAGATGAGAGAGAGAGAGAGAGAGAGAGGAAGAGAGAGAGAGAGAGAGGAGAGATGGAAGAGAGAGAGGAGGAGAGAGAGAGAGAGAGATGAGGAAGAGAAGATGGAGAGAGAGAGGAGATGCGGAAGAGAGAGGATGGAGAGAGAGAGCTGATGGAGAGAGAGGAGAGAGAGCGATGAAAGAGAGAGAGAGATGTGAGAGTGAGGAGGAGAGAGAGAAGAGATGAGAGAGAGAGGGAGAGAGGCAGAGAGAGGGAGGAGAGCGGGAGAGAGAAGATGATGGAGAGAACGTAATCGCATTAAATTCTGTCGCTTCCTCTCTCTAAACTATAAAGATTCCGCGGTAAATTTCTATTCGTTTTGCAACTTCTAAAAATTATTTAAAAACTTAAGGTTTATTTTTTTTTTCCTTTCAGAATACTGACTTTAATTTCCTTAGTATTTTTTCTAAGAAGATAATAATAGTTAAAGACCCTCCCGCTATTCTCGGACGACCTGCCCGCTCTAAAACTCTACAGGTATCTCTCTCTCGCCGTCACGAGCCGCCTCCTCGCGATCGTACGGAATTATCTTCTGACGATGAACTCGCAGAATACACGCAAACGTTTTCACGTACCTGACAACAGTCCTCTCTTGTTTCCCTCTCGGCAAAATAACTATCGGTTTGCTGGCGACCCGTTTCTGTTTTTCAGTTAAATTACCTAATCACTAACTTTAGCTGCGAGTTTACATCTTTATTTTTTCTGAATTAACCGTAGTTAACGCGGGCGGCCAAGCTGAAAGGCATCCTTAAAATGAAGTGGAGGGAATAATACACTAGAAAATCGGGCCAACTGGTTACTGTTTAAAAACCGAAATCTACTATACAAAGTTTTCTGTGGTACCTCTGTACAATATATTATAATTGATTAAGGTAACTAGCATAAACTCTTATTAAATCAATATTTATAAACAGAAACCATTCTAAAAGGAAGCTATAAATGTAGTTAATAATATTGTTTTACACTATATACTTTATATTATATGTAATGTGTATATATATATAATATAAATTATTATACATTTTTATATACATAATACTTACTGCTTATTGTAGATGTGCATATATATATATCTAATCATACTGCATATTAATATATATATATATAAATTATTATACATTTTATATACATAATACTTATGCTTATTGTAGATGTGCATATATATATATCTAATCATACTGCTATTATACATATATATATATATAAAATTATACATTTTTATATACATAATACTACTGCTTATTGTAGATGTGCATATATATATATATATCTAATCATACTGCATATTATATAATATATATAATAAATTATTCATTTTTATATACATAATACTTACTGGGAATACTGCATATTATATATATGTGTGTGTGTGTTATGGTTTTCAGTAAGTCGTGTTTGTATAACTGGACATTTAAGCAGAATCATGACGTAAGATGCTAAAATTTAACTTAAAAAGTTAAAATACAGACGTCAGTAGATCCCGCATCTCTCCGAATAACTGTAGGCGTAACAGATGCGAATACGAGAGACTTTAAATCTATTTATTACCAGGTAACCCAGAGAGCCAGAACTTCCAGCAGTGTACCTGTTCAGACCGACATCGATACTGTTACTCCACATGTCGTTCTTGACGTTGCTTCTTTTCAATCGACTGCAATTGACTACAGGGTTCGATGGTAGATCACCTTGACCATCCGCTTGAAAATTATCCGAAAATGAAGACTAACGGTCCAGCTGTTTCCTACGGTAGCTTGCTAGTGTATCGGATGGGACCAACGGACTCCGGAAGAAGAACGGGCGATTAAATTCCAATTTGAACTTAAAACTATATTTCTGCTAAATTCCTTCGATCTTCCGATCCTGACAGGTTCGGATTATCGTGGAGTTGTACGTCTTAACACGACTTCTTAAATAAGGTTAACTTTGTCTATTTAAATGGTAATAGGAAAAGAAGGGGAGACAGACAAAACGAAATAACAGAAAGTGAACATGAAATCGCAGAACTGTGAAATAATAAGTAACGCATTTATATTCATGCACGAATAATAATTATATATATATATAAATAATCTAAATAGCGACTAGAACATTCATCATATTATAGCGGCTAATCATTCCATTAAAAGGAAATGGATATAAAATTAAATTGAATTAAGCAGTACCAATTACAGATAATTAACAGAGAGCTGGAAAGTGGATTAATCTTTAATTGAGTTGATATCTTGTCGAAAAATTCGGAATCATTTAGAAAATCGCTGACAATCTGTCCACCTGCGATACTGTCGATGGCCGACGTCTAAATAAGTAGATGATGCATTTCTAGGGTCTTCACAGAATTAGATTTCAGTTGATTCACTCATTTCCTTTCTTTCCTCACCGGCAAATAAGAGGAGGGGTTGTATTTAAGAAAAAAGGGGGGTGAGAGTTATAAGATTTACAAAGGTATTCACCTGTTTGTAAATTAAATAGGTACTAATTATTTTAAATATATATATATGCTAGGATGGCAAAAACTGTTTTGTTTTTGAGTAGGATACCCGAACTTAAAACTTTTCAATTATAAATTATTTTTCTTAAAACGTAGGCGATCCATGTTCATTTGAAAAACCCTTTACATCTTTTAATTAGCGTTCGTCTTTTACTCTAAAGATGAGAACGAAAAACCTACTTATATATGTGTAAAGTTTAACTTGTAAATCCTTTTTCCTTCTAAAGCGTAAAAAACAACTTTGGAATATTTTAAAACGAACTAAAAGAAAAATCAGCCTCATCTATTTCCCCTGTGAGAGTAGAGTCAGCCTATCTGTTCGAATGATCTGCACACCTGTAAAACGAACTTCCTTTCAGTTTCGCTAGCTGGCGATGCTTCCTTTGTTCTCGTCGCCGTATCCATGTCAGTGTATTTGGGAGGTTCCTCCCCTCCGAGCCGAAATAACTGCGCTGTGTTTTGTCGAACTGTCGGATGTTATAACCTGAGGTTTGCCACGTTTACATTTTGAATTTCGTTGGGAACGTTTCGGGCTGCGGAGGAGAGGATGGATGCTCGTACGATCGTTTTCGCGAGGATGCGGCGATATTGAAGATATCACCTGTCGGATGTTATATCGTCCGGCAGAGTGCGGTGTAGGGAGGGAGGGAGGGCTCGGATTGTCTTTGCCGTTTGTCGCGAGAGTTTGTGGAAGAGGGGACCGAGGGGGGTGGTGAGGTGGGGTGGTGAATGTACGAACAGAACATACCTGGCCATCCGGCTTTCCACTGATGGGCGTGCGATTTGGTGGTTTTCATCCAGGGGAACTGAAGAGCTGGAGTGGAGGAGTTGCACGTGGGCGGGCCCACCTGGGGACCGGGCGACGACGGGTTCTGACGGGAGTGAGCCGGCGGCGGTCGGCTTGTCGGCAGGGACGAGTTCAGGTGGCCGGCCGACTGCATGTGGGCCGGGGTGGAGTTGCCCGCCCCCGGCGGCGGGTGGCGAGGCGTCGTCGTGGTCGCGGCCCCGTTGGCCGACTCGCCCTGGAGCCGCTCCACGACGGCCATACTCTGACCGCCGAACCCGCCCTGGGGCGAGTTGCGGGCGTAGATGCAAGCCGGCGGGGCGGCCGACTGCTGGCTCGGGACGAAGCTGCCCACGGATGTAACGCTGTCGTACGTATCCCTTGGGAACATCGGCTGGCTGTAGTAAGCGCTGGTCCCTTCCATCATCCTTTAATCATCTGAAATAGACACGGAGAACTGAGAGCCGCGGATTTAACACGGTCCGCCATCCATCATTGTCACACGGTGTGTGTGTGGTGTGTGTGTGGTGTGTGTGTGTGTGTGGTGGAGGGGTGGGGTGAGGGGTGGGAGGGAGAAGATGGTCACATGACCCTGCGGTGTCGCGCACCACCCACCCCCCTGACATCCCGCCGAATCGTCCTTCTCATCGATCTAAACATTGCACCTGTTATATTCATGATGACAGATTATCCAATCTGCATAATAATCCCTCCTAATTGGACACATGCCCGCATATATTAGTCAGCGCATTCAATCACGGACAACTCAGTCTAATAAAATGCAAATAAACAAATACACGTATCTGGGAAATAAATCATTCTCGGCCGGTATTGACTTATTTATAATCTACCTGCCGCCAATACCTCAACCTGTCAGACACCTGTACTTCATTTTCTTTAGAAAGAAAAGGAAAATCCCTCTGTCCAAGGCCACTAGAGATCACATCACCACCACCACCCCTCGCTCACCTTCTGTACCTAATTAATTTTCTTAATATTAACCAGAATTTGTAGCAACAAGTTTGACGATCAGTTCTCAATATATCCAGTCCTGTTTCAGGGGGTTAATGTTATAAGTTAATAATAACAAGTGTCAGCCAAGACTTTTTAATTATCGAGGTAAATGTACCTAACACACTTCTTCTGCTTCTCCACCAGTTAGATAAAAAATATCGATGGCTGGGAGGGTGGGTGAGGCTAGATCGGAAGAATTTAGTAAAGTAAAACGTTCGCTTTTCCTCGAAATCATCGATCTTGGGGAGAGGGAAACAAAACTTGGGGCTCAGTCTGAAGAGAATGTTACCCGAGACCAGGTAAAAACGAGTTCGAGGAGAAGAAGAAGAGATAACCGGTCTGGATTGGAGTAAATAAATGTACATCTAATGGGAAAGATTAATCGAGAGATGAGAGAGGAGAGAGAGAGAGAGATGATTGGAGAGCGGAGAGATGAGAGAGAGAGGCGAGAGAGAAGGGATAGAAGTGACGAGGAGAGAAGAGAGGGAAGAGAGAGAGAGAGGAGAGAGAGGAGAGAGAGAGAGAGTAGAGAGGGAGAGAGAGAGCGAGAGAGAGAGAGAGAGAGAGAGGAGAGGAGAGAGACGAGAGAGAGAGAGAGAGAGAGAGAGAGAGAGAGAGAGAGAGACGGAGAGATAGGAGACGAAGCGAGCAGATGCTGAGAGAGACGAGAGAGAGGAGAGAGTAGAGAGCAGAAGGAGAGATGAATGAGAGAGGATAAGCGAGGAGCGAGAGAGAGAGAGAGAGAAAAGAAAACCACACGAGTGAACGAGCGTATCGTCGTGGATTATTTTACCACCCGGGTTTTGTTTGTTTGTTGTTGTTTTTTTTTTTAATGCGTAAAAACCATCATAACTCTCTGCCTTCGTATGTCGAGCTACCGGAAGTCTCCAAAAGAAAAAAAAAAATTTAACTTTCTTATTATTCATCTAAATCACCGCTAACATAGAGGCCGGTGGTATGGACTATCTTGGCCTGGCGATTAGCATATATCTATATATATATATATATGTCCTATTACATCCAGCAGGTGCTTGTCTGCCTTAATACCCATACCACTAATAGTTCTAAACATATACTTTATAATAAACACTATTACTCTATAAGATAGTCTAAGACCTCCACGAAAATTACCAAATATTATTATTCTATATTTATATACAATACTGGCCAACACTCCAAGATTATCAATGAATATATAAATAATTTTAAGAACATAAATGTTAGGCATGTCTGCTATGTTGCATTATCTAGGACACAGCAATATTAATATCTTTTATATAATAAACACTGGATATTATTTATACATGGCTTTGCTTAATTAATATATACGTTTTTAATAAGGTTGGTATTAGCATTGATCTACCTGTTCAGCTTACGTGTTTACTACATATATTAACTGTAGCTTGTATACCTGTGTAATGTCGATATATCTAATACGGGAGCGTAAAAACATCCTGTTAAATAACCGGCCTTCTTGACTTACCTGGACTCTTTTAAACTGCGAAAATTCCATCTTCTCCTAGCTAGAGCCGCTTCCAGGTGACCGACCGACGAATTGTTACTTAGGTAGGCCAGAAGCCGGGTTTGAGCAAACTGGATGTAAAGATAGCGAAAGGGGAAGACGATGGATCCGGGGAGGAGAGGTTATTTACTGGCTGGCAGAGATACGACTCAGCCCCGGTCTACCTACCCCCGTCTCTTCACGTCTGCAGTTATCACGGGTCGATTCAAACGCGCTCTTGACATAGAAAAAAGAAAAGGACGGATCGAGGAGGGAGGGGGGGTGGGGGGGGGGGATATTTGCTCTAGTCTACCCTCTTGGATCCACCGGCCCCGTCCGTCCCCACCACCCCGCTACACACTTCTCTCTCTCTCTCTCTCTCCCTCTCTCTCTCTCACCGGTACGTGCGACCTCTGTCAAATCAAAAAGATTACTCCCACACATCCCCCCTCGCTTTTCTAAACAACCAAAAACATGTTTACATGTATATATATATATATATTATTTTTTTTTTTTACCTGTATGTAGTTGGAAGCCATCGGTAGAAGTAATAGTAGTAAGCGACGGGCGAGTCGGAGTCAGCGTGCTTTTGCCAGCCGGCAGAATGTTAAAGATAGCTTATCTGGCTGCCGGCTAACTCTTCCTGGATATCTGAGAATTCAGATTTTATGACAAGCTCGCACTGCAATCAATATGAGCTAAGTAACGAGCCGATCTGGCGAAACAGTATTCGCGACATCGGCTTCTTTCCTGCTCCGGTTTTTACTCGCGAATTCTCGTTCAACTCTTTCTTCGCCGATTATTCTAACCCCCCTCCTTTTTTGAGTTACGTCGAGTTATCTCCCCCTGATAAGTAACCAGAGTCCGTAGCTCATCACTCGTCGAATTCCCGAAAGAGGAAAGGTTCCCCCCATTCTCCCTCGGAACTTCTGCCGTTATATACCCTGTCCACTATGGTTGTATTCGTCATTTTATTAACCATCACCGAACCGACGAGACGTATAACCGGTAACCGGAAGTGTGTGCATTATATGCGCACAGAGTATTAAAAACTAGGTATAAGATGAAACTAACACTTGAAATGGACCCCATCTCCTGTGCTTGGTAATACAGTCACGTGTTGATATACTACACTGCGATTGGTTGTTATGCAAGCAGTCAGAAAGCGTCACACCCTGGAAAAGGGGGCTATAAAAGCATAGGAAGTAATACCATCCCAGTGTGGCGAATAGTGTGGCTTCCGTTAAGGAAATGTCACATGGCAAGGGCACAGAATCATAGCTAGTGAGGGCTACTCCATGTGGCAGATGTGCAGACCGACTTCGTGTTTCCGAAAAGTTGTATGCAAAGCTCTGGGGTGGGGAGGGTACATGAAACTGGTACTGATAAGAATAGACGCGATCCAGGAAGAGAGCCCAAACTCTCAAAAATCGATGACAGGTGCCTCAGGGTCCGTTCCCCACGTGACAGTAGAGTAAGCCGGTAAAGGTTTGGCGGATGACCTGGATGCTAGTACGGGTCCCCGAGAACAGTGAGATACACCACTAGTATGAAGCAGCAGCTTTGGATGACCTAAAATTAGAGGGTTTGTCCAACAGGAAAACGCCCCCCCCCTGGGCCGCTGTGTGCGTGAAAGCTTTTGGATGAAGCTGTATGTAGCCCGTTTCTGTAAGAAATCGGCGACCTTTATTAGGGGAATTACAGCAACAGAGGAAGGTGGCATGCTACGATGTTTACTGCATAATCAGAAGAGATGATGAACAGGCTCCTATGATACAGGTAGGTAATTACGCTTTTATCTCTTGTCACGAAAATTACGATGTACATTTTTGTTTTCGCGTCAGTTTCGGATCTGTTACTGGTTTAATAACCGATCGATGGAAAAGTGTTTTCTTTATTCGTTTTTTTATTTAAAAAAAAAGAAGAAAAGAATCTTTTAAACGAATGTCAGTTTAGCGGAAATAGGCTTGCACGACGCATTGCAAGAGAAAGGGTTAACACGTATCTAGGTAAAATGCCGTCCTATCGATGTTTAGAAAAACCACGAATCGTTCGGGCTCGAAAACAGTACCTCGCTGTCGGTAATGACATACTATCGCTTCCTCTCCTCTCCCAACAGAATAATGACCAATCTCTGTACTAAGCAGCGAGATCACACAATTTGAAACTACCTAACTAAAATCGGTTAATAACGAAAGCGTAAAGAATTTCGGAAAACGGAAGTGGTGAGATTCCACCGCCATGAGGACCGTGCGGTAAGTTTCTTACTACTAACGTAAGTCTGGAAATAAAGGATTTCGGAAAGCGGAAGTGGTGAGATTCCACCGCCATGAGGACCGTGCGGTAAGGTTCTTACTACTAACGTAAGTCTGGGAGTAAAGGATTTCGGAAAGCGGAAGTGGTGAGATTCCACCGCCATGAGGACCGTGCGGTAAGGTTCTTACTACTAACGTAAGTCTGGAAATAAAGGATTTCGGAAAGCGGAAGTGGTGAGATTCCACCGCCATGAGGACCGTGCGGGAAGGTTCTTACTACTAACGTAAGTCTGGGAATCAATTCAACTCTTAAGATGACCGGATAGGATATATATATTATTTTAAATAAGGGAACAGGTAACTAAATAAACAAGAATTAAAAGAAGGGAAAGATGAATTTGCAAACAGATATCTTGCAAGCATAAATATAAAAATCAGTTCGATTAATATGAGATAACCGACGGTGATTGAGTGAATAATCGTGTAAAATGAATAGCTGGTCGTACAAATACCGGTTAGACGAATTCTAGCTACCTTAAAGCGCTGACATATGTTCCTGTCGCCACAGTTTTTAATTGTTTCTTTTTGAGACAGTCGTTCAGGACCATTTAAAAGCTCCCTCCATCCCGTTCACGCGAGATCCCCATCTGATGGCCGCCGACACCACGGTACCGGAAGGAGAGACAGGGATGTATATTTCCGACGCCGACGACATTCCTCCCCTCTCGGCTCCGATCGCATATTTATCCCTGCAAATAAGCGAAAGAAAAGGGAGAGGGATGGTGGGGTGGGGGTTGGGGTGGAACTTAACCCTGAACAATTTGCAGTGGTTTCGTTAACGGCGAGATTTAATTTCCATTTTTACTCAGACCCAACCGCTTCTCGGTTGAGTCGCTGGGTCCGAGTTGTAATTAATGTCAGTCTGTTACTCCCGCGTGGACTGCCAGCTGAGTGGCTATCGATTTGTTGGGTAAGCTTCGACTATTGTTTCTTTTAATGTATATTTTAATTGAAAAACATCGACATGTTATCATTCCCTCTCGTTTTTTTTGCCTCAGATCTCTGTCTCCGACCCGGTGGCGTCAAAAAGACACACGGAACGACAGAAGAGTCTGGAACAGGTGCCCCCCTGCCCCTCTGCTTTTTGCCGGATTCATAGGTCTGTAAGGTCTCCGAAAATTAAAACCGGAAAACTTTCTTTCGATTTTGTGGAATTATTCGTGATCATTTTTTTTGTTTCCTTTTTCTACTCCAAATGGTAGCCTTTTATTTATTTATTTATTTTAAAAGAAAACATTTTCATCGATTTCTCAAAGAGTGTGCAAGTGATGGGTAATTGTTTGTTATTTGAAAAGAAGAATTATGTACGCAATAATAATAATAATAATAATGATGATGATAATAATGATGACAATAATAATAATATATAATAATAATGATAATGATAATAATAACAATAATAATGATAACGATAATAATAATAATAATAATGATGATGATGATAATAATGATGATAATGATAATAACAATAATAATGATAACGATAATAATAATATAATAATAATATAATAATGATGATGATGATTGATGATGATAATAATGATGATAATAATAATAATGATAATGATAATAATATACAATAATAATGATAACGATAATAATATAATAATACTAATAATAATAATAATAATAATAATAATAATCATAATATACTAATAATAATAATAATAATCGACAGACATTTTTGCCTTAAGTAGTCATATACAACGTATCAGAAAGACAAAAGGTTGGAGAAAACAAACAAAAAGAGATTTAAAACAAAGGGAGAGACAGGTGGATGTGAAAATTCCCTTGCGCCGATATCAGGCAAATCTTCCTTTCATTAACATGCGATGCGATAATTTTGTACATTATTTTCTCGTTAGGTCGTGAGCAAGGACGACTACGTGAGAGTAATGCAGATGCCAAGACCTTCGTTCGTCCAGATGCTGGTACGCGGGTAGCATCAGTACACGCGGATCTCCCCGTCATTTTTTGGCCTACCCTGTTGGTCGCCCACCCCCCGCCCCCCCCAGCGCCGGAAACCAGAAATTAGCAATACGCCGCGGAGCTATCCCTATTTCGTTGATGGCAGAAAGGGTTAATCAAGATTCTGGAAATTTAAAGAAATAATATTAGGTTGTTACAAACGTTTTGGCGGTTCCCTCCGCCCGCAACAAAGAGGCTTCATATCTTTGCTGAATGCGAAGGTCATCAATCACAGTCAGTACCATTACAATCGATACACTTCTGCCAACGAGGTACAAGCGCATTTATACCATTTTTTAAAAAAAAAACTCGATTTCTGGAGCCGATAAACTGCCGGAAGGCAGTTACAGTTGCTGCTTGGTTGGAGAAGGATTTCATACGGAGGAAGCTGTTGAGGGGTTTTAAGAGGTGGTGATGGTTTGTGGGAGAAAGGTCTGGTGAATAGGCTGGGTGAGGGAGAACTTCCTACCCCAACGGGTTCAGTTTCTGAAGAGTCACGAGGACGACCATTGTCGTGGAGCGGGATTTTTGGCCTCTTCGATTCACCGATGGCGGCTGTCGTTGGGAGAGTTTCTGATGGACAGCGTCTAATTCACGACGGTACCTTCCGGCTGCGATGGTTTGGCCGGGTTGACAGGTGTAGTGGTTGACACCAGACAGTGACCATGGCCTTCTTTGGGTGGAGTCTAGGTTTTTGAATGTGGTTAGGCTCCTTGCCTTTGTCGAGTCACTGTGCAGGCCGTTTTCGACTGTCGTAAAGGATCCATTTTTCATCATACGTAATGATTCGGTCAAGCAATGGGTCATTTCTGTTTCTTATGACAAGAGGAGAGCAGATTTCCAGTCGACGATTTTGTTGTTGTTCATTCATCTCGTGAGGCGCCCACCTGTCAAACCTTTTCACCTGGATGATTGCGTCGAGATTCTGGGAAACAGTCGCAGCGGTTCGTCGAGCTCTCCAGCAATTTATCACACTGTCTTCCTTGGATCGGCTTCAGCTGAGGCAGTCAGACGGTCGTCACCACAGCTGGAAGGACGTCCGCTACCTTCCTTATCCTCGGGGCTCACATCTCCTGACCGAAACTCTGCAAACCGTCGTTGTACTGTGCGCTCACTCGCTGTGTCCTCGCCCCGTGCCCGCTTGATGTCACGAGTCGCCTCCCTCTCTCTGGGGCCCGGTTTGAACTCGTGGAGCAAAATGGCAAAAAAAAAGCTTCTCTATCCCCGCTTCACTAAGAACCCTGAAACAAATATCCATTTTATGATTTTCAGAGAGGTAGGTTTATCATAACGTGTGCCACAGCACAGCTACAGAACGGTATGTAGCTTATCTACGTACACCTTCACGAGCATGCCAAAAGTGAACCCCAAATTAACACAATAGAAAAACCGACAAAACTTTCGTAACGACCTGATAGGATGCAGTCTGCGCTCATCAGGAGACCCCTGTGTGGAATATATGTCTTCCTTTCTTTTCATTTAGATGTCTGAAAACAAAATAAACCTTATAAATCTTAAAATCGTAGCAAAAGCAGGCGACCAGAAGTACAGGGTTCACTTCTGAGGAATAAGTTTGTGATATTTTCTACACGCTGGCGATTAGTTCATCGTTTCCGAGCGACTGGCTCGTCCAAGTCCTCCGCCACGAACGTATTATCTAAATACACTGCTCAAAACCGCGGCCCGGCCTCGGCCAGATCTCTCGCTTAGCAAAACTGGTTTTCATTATCAAAGAGCGGATTATTCCGGCCATTTTTCAAATTATTGTTATTATTATTTCACTGAGTTGGAAAAACGTTCTGTTATTGTTATTCACCTCCCGACGACAGACGGCCCCATGAGGCGGAAACCGGATCGATGTTCCGCTTCCGTCTCAGCCGCCTTACCCGGTCAGGTGGTCAGCCCAGCGCGAGTCCCTTTCCACGCGGGTACCGGGTAGGAAACCGGACACTAACTACGCCGAGGGAGCAGAAGAGCCGATAGCAGCGCCCTCGTCAGAACCCTTAACTTATAGGTAACGAAGGAGGCTCCGGAATGGCCGGATAAAACTCACGTGGTCACCACACGCAACTCTGACAACCGCCATATTGGACCCGCTCACATCGAGAGAAAGGTCTTTTAAAAAAATAAACGGGAAATTATATTTCAGCGTCTCCACGCGGACCCTGGCTCTTACTTAGGGCCCGCGGTGAGGGTTTGAGACTGTAAGGGTTTGCCGGGATGTAGAAGAGATACTAAACACCTCGCCTTAGATGGGAGGCCGTTTAATGGAAAGTCCACCTTCACACAACATATGCTGAGATGGAGTTTGCTGCGAGCATCTTTGGTGAGGCTAAACAGGGGCACTTTGTCCAAGCAGACTGTTAATTTATATACTGAGCGGGGGAAAATAGGGGCCGGCCGGTCATGCCATACGGCTGCATTAGCCGGCCTTTGTTCGATGTCCGACTATCTGGCGCATTTACTCGTGGTAAGTGTTTCGTGAGCTTCCAATTCTCTCGTTTGTTCAAGCTTAATAAAGAGAAACGGAATTAAAGTACATTTACTAAGACACAGACGCGAAAAGAAGAATGGCACACGTACAGAGTTATAGGAAGAGGAGAGGAGGGGGGAGAAAGAGAGGCAGGCAGGGAGAGAGGAAGAAAAATAGAGAGAAAAGATACAAAAGATGAGAGGGAAGGATAGAAAAGTGGATGCAAGCGATGAGAGAGAGAAAAGATACAAACGGTGAGAGAGACCAGATAGAAAGAGACTTGCATTTACACGTACGCACACGCACACGCACGCACACACACACACCCACACACACACACCACACACACACACACACGCACACACGCACACACACACGTGTACAACAGCCGTTTGATATTATTTGGGAATTCCTCATAATCCATTGTATTGCCAGGACTGTTCGACCTATCGTGGGCGTATTGTTTCCTCTACAGGCAGGGCTTCGTGCAAACGAAGACGTAGGTAGAAAGATAACGGAAGCGTTGCTCATCGCTTCTCAGCTGGTCGCGTCCCAGCGTTCCCCGGTACGCAGACTGCTGCCGTTCGAGTCGTGAAAGCCAGCTCGTCGACGAACGACATTCCTCGGTAGTCTCCGCTGCCAGCTCGGTCGGTGAACAGTCAGCGTAACCGTGAATCAAACCCGTTGCGAGTCACGTACCAGAGGTGTGTTACCTGGCATTGTTATTGGGTAAATGATAATATCAACGCAGGGAGAGTTGAGGTGGGGAGGGAAAAATGGCTCGTCTTGGGAGGCCGATGATCTTTGCTAAAAGTGTCACCGTACCCTCAGCGACAAAACGTTTTTTGTTGTTGTTTTATTCTGGGTTGGGCGCTTTCTCTCCCGCCCCTCCCCGCTTCCTTTTGCTGTTGTTGATAGAGCGGGTCGATCGTTCCAAAAGAAAGCAAACTGACTTTAATTGAAAACTTGGGCGACAATTAAGGGACCCGTTCGTTTTTAGCCAAATCTAAGTCTGACGTCATCGCGGTGCGAAGGAAGGCCGCTTGGCATCTAACGAACAGATGAATGAGGTCTCCTCACTCTTATATAATCTCTACCGCGCCTGAAGAAAAATCTCAGAAACAACGGATAGTGATTATTTGGTAACGGATTTCGCCCGCTGGGTATCTCAGCTCCCCCCTTTCACCGTTTACTCTGCGCAACTGAAGGCATTCAAAGGATCCGCCTTCTGGCGAATTCTGCGAAACGGAAACACATCCAAATAGAATGCTCGGAGATTTTCGCTGCTCTTCCGGTCCCGAGAAAATCTCTTTAAAGCTGACGTTAATGCAGAGGTCGACTGCACGGATTCCTTAACTTTAGTGAATAACACGTCTCATTCTTTAAAAACACCTTAAATATCGATGGCAATCTTTGTTAGCATTCATAAAAGTGAAGAATGGTTACCATTAAATTCCCATATTAAATTCAAGACAGTTTTGCAATTAAAAATATTTTCTATCAATAATTATGATTAAAGAAAAAATATATATTTTAACAGGAAAGCCATTCCCGTGATGAGTTGAGAGCAAGATCCGAGTTTAATGTATATGATGTTTTAAATGTTTCCACTAAGTTCCAGCAAACTTTTAATGGGTTTGGGAAAAGGCGTTAAATTCAAACATGCTAAAATGTGTTAAACCTTAATGGGGAATCGGTTGAATCTTAACAAAAGTTAATTTTAACTGGGAGTTTGTTTTTTTGTTTGTATTTTAAACTGAAAATAGCCAGACGATGAAACTTTATTTAAAGAAACAACTCTAAGTTTAAAATTTAAAATTCCAGATAAGCTTTAATTGGTAGAACGTCTGGAAAACTATTGAAAACTTTGCATTGTGGAAAATCTCCTTGCTTATAGAAACGGACGTCGTAAGATACTTAGCGGCATTTAAAAAGATAGACTTTACCTAGAATTTATTGGCATTTACTTATAAATGTGGACGGGTGGTCGGGAATTTGTGGCTTCAGACCTTTCTGACCTGCTAACGGTGGCAGGCGGGTCTAATGGAGATATTTCTCAACGGAAAAAGAAAGTCGCAATGGCGTGTGATGAACAACAGCTAGAAATTGCTTATTTTCAAACTGAACAGGTTTGTTAATACCACAGTCTGCAGGGGAGGGGGACAACAAAATATATTACAAATAAATGAATGAATAATATTTCATTAAAGTGAACAAAACAAAAAGGATAGGAGTCTAGTGAGAGCCACGTGGTTATAAAAACGAATTATCGTTTTCTGATTGTATCTGGCCAATTCAGTTTGACACTCAACGGACGTAACAACTTGATTCTGAAATTATATTTACACCTAAATTGTTGGACTAATTTTTTTCTAAAAAATAAAAATCAATTCTCCGAAATTGTTATTTCGTTTTTTTTTTTTTCCTTCTCTTGAATCCATTTAAAATTAACTTTATTTTTGCATAAAATTTTCCGAAAAGTAGATTAAAGTTACAACGTAACCACGTGTCATTCAGCGCCAAGAACGGTAACTCTAGCATGACTGTTAAAAAACAACTTCATTCTCAGTAACAAGCAGGAGCTTGATTCTGTTCCTTTTTCATTATTATTATTATTATTATTATTATTATTATTATTATTATTATTATTATTAGTATTATGATTATTATTATGAGTATTAGTTATTATTATAGTAGTAGTAGTAGTAGTAGTAGTATAGTAGTAGTAGTAGTAGAGTAGTATTTAAATCGATCTTTTATCAAAATTAATTCAATGCAAAGACGATAGCTATTGCAATACAATTCATTTCAAAATAATAATCAACCTTTTAATATTTTAAAAGATATGCAATTTTTAAAGATTTTATCCAATGATTAAAAAGTGAATTTGATAGACTACAGGACTGTCAAGACTGCGCTGTGCTTATAAGATATTTTAATCAAATGAACAGTTATATTTACTCAAGCTCGGTTCGTTACAGCGAGAAAGAGATTCAGCGAGGGAGGGTGGGAAGGAGATGGAGAGAGAGAGGGGGGAGGGGAGCTAGGGAGAGCGAGGGAGGGAGGGAGGGAAGGAGAATGGAGGAGAGAGAGGGGAGAAGATAGGGAGGGGGAGAGGGAGAGTGGGGGAGATGGAGAGAGAGAGGGGGAAGGGGAGCTAGGGAGAGCGAGGGAGGGAGGGAAGGAGATGGAGGAGAGAGAGGGGGAAGATAGGGAGAGCGGGGAGAGTGGGAAGAGATGGAGAGAGAGGGGAAGGGAGAGCGAGGGAGGGAGGGAAGGAGATGGAGGAGAGAGAGGGAGAAGATAGGGAGAGAGACTATTGTATTGTAGCTATAGCTGTGATTAAGAGCGTGGATCCAGCGCGAAGTCGCGGCTCCGTTTCATCGCCCGGCCTCCGACGGGGCCCCACTGTTTGCTTACGCTATCGTCTGCTCAGTTTTCAAAGTGCAAACATTTTTTAAACCCTGCCATTAAAATGCACTTTTTCTTCTCTTATCGCCTCGCGTCCCGCGGAACCGATCGGAGGGGCTTTGTTTATTACGCCCCCCCCCCTCCATCCGGCTTTTCGTATCGACGGAAAAAGCCCGGCCGGCCGCCTTATCGACGCTTGTTTGCCCGGGTTCACGCACGCGCAACTTGGCCTCCACCCTCCCCCCTCCTGGGGCAGAGGGCGGCCGGAATTTATCGAGCGACGTCCGGAGAGAATCCGGAGAAGAAGTTAATTTGCAGTAATCGGTTAGCAAGCTAGTCGACAAAAGGCCTGGGCCCCTTCAGAGCGCCGACTCCTCCTAAATCTTCTTTATGAATTACCTGGCGCGGAATCTTTGATCTCGCCGGCATTTCTGTCGTCGTACGGGGGGCGGCCCCGGCCCCGATACCGCACCATGATATATTAGCTACGCCATCTTGCGCATTAGATCGTGACGACGACTCATCTACGAACGGTCTCCATTTACTTATCAGGTTCCTTATCTTCTCGCTGTCGGGTGGGAGGGAGGTGTTTGGGGCGAGTCGTAAGCGGACAGAGAGACAGATAGAGATATGACGTCAGTACAGAGAGTGAGATATGACGTCAGTACAGAGAGTGAGATATGACGTCAGTACAGAGAGACAGAGAGAGATATAACGTCATTACAGAGAGAGACAGAGAGAGATATGACGTCAGTACAGAGAGTGAGATGTGACGTCAGTACAGAGAGAGACAGAGAGAGATATGATGTCAGTACAGAGAGTGAGATATGACGTCAGTACAGAGAGAGGATATGACGTCAGTACAGAGAGAGAGACAGAGAGAGAGAGATGATGAGGAAGAGGGAGAGAGAGAGAGAGAAAGAGAGAGAGAGATACAAAATCTGGGAGAGTTGAAAAAAAAAATAAAAGAAGAAATTCAGCAAGAAAACCCTTACCGGAAAGAGGGTCCGGAACGGAAACGCATCTCGGTCGGCGCTCGGTCTAATACTCGTCGATGGAGTATCCCTGATTTAATTACACGCCGTAGGAGCAAGGAGTTATTTAAAATAAAATAATAAAATAATACAAGTCGGCGGTATCGCCTGTGAAAGCGCCTCCGAACCTCCGCATGCGGGTCGCCATTTATCACGGCGTCGGGACGGGGGGAAACTCGGGTGATAACTCGCGAAGGGAGATAAATTGTGTGATGATTACCGCGTCAGGCGGGAGAGTCGCCCCGGCGAACGGCGGCGGGGAGGGAGGAAGGAAGGAGGAGGTAAGATATTGAATTCAGCGGGGCCCCCTTTTCCTGCCCGTCACCAGCCTGTCAGACCGTCCAGACTGTAGCGCGGAGGTCACGGGCAGACCAGGACGGGGGGGGCTATAAAAGATAGAAGGAATTTAATTAGACAAGAGTCTTCCGCGCGCCCCCCCCAACCCCTGTCCTCCTCCCCGTGCGCGACATTACGAGTAATTTTGCTTAGAGGGAGAGAGTGTAGCCCCCCTCACAGTAAAACCTCTGGTAGCAGTGATAAATTTCCGCCGGGTCGCCGAGTACCGCTGCTACTTGACGACGACAGGAGTAGAGGAGAGATCGAGATGATTAAATTTGTTTCGAGAGAGAGAGGGGGGGAGAGCGCTTAACCCTTTGTCCTGCTACGGCTTTTGACGTCATTTCCGTTAACGGGTTCGCTTCCACCGTTGTCAAATGATTCGGAATCTCCCCCCCCCCTCCTCTATCTCTCTCTTTCCCTCCACCAACCAAGGGCTGGGTGGGGGGGGGGGAAGGTTGCACTATTCGGCTCGAATCAACGATATGCGGCGCCACCGTGCTGCCACCTATCGAGTGCCACCAAAAACTACGTTAGGTCGGGTGATGTCCGACTTCGGGAACCGGCGGGACGCTTTGTGTCAGAACTTCCCCTCTTCAGCTGATGGATTTCCGTCGCTTTTGTCTTCTTCGGTTGGGACCGAAGATTTGCAAATTATAAGGGAAGCAACTCTCCGGGATTTTTTTTTTTTTTTTTTTGCGACATCGTTTATAGGCCGCACTTCCCGTGGCGCGTGTTAAATGTTAAATAAATACCAAGTAAATGCGATCCATTCCCTGGAGGTGGTGGGAGGAGGAGGAGGAGGAGGAGGTGGAGGGAAGTGGCGAGGTTTGACAGTCATTGGAGAATAATGCGAGATGCTGTGTCTTCCTCTTTCGGCCTAGCGATGTAGACGAGGCGCTGATCTCGCAGACAAACACCCGGGCACTTCGGCCGTACGCCGACTCCACAAATAACGAACGATTGCTACTAGCCCTGCGCCCGACAGCTTAGGAAGTTGTCCGTGGGGGGCGATCTTCTCAACCGATCACTTCGCAGTTAAAGTGTTAACATCTTCGCTAAGTCTCCTCCTGTCTACGCGGATTCTTCCTGGTCCGAGATTCCCCTCTCCCCACCCCCCGCTCCCCTGACTACGAGTCAAAGCCACGCAGGATGGGCGTGACCACACGAGACTTAAAAAGGTGGGGGGGGAGAGAAGAACAGGAAGTGGCTGGTTATCGCCTTTATGTTAGAAATTCCGAAAGAAGCTCTTTAACTTTATTAAGTTATCTTTCTTTCCGCTAACCGTGCGGCTTAAAATTACCTCGCAGTTTCACGGGTCGGAAGGCGGTCTTCCGTCGACGGTAAACCCTTCCGGTTTAAGGTGCTTTCAGCTGCCAATGCTTTTCTGCACACCTGCCTGCGCGAGAAATGACATCTCCGACGGGCAGAAATAACTTCTCCGACAACGCATATAACGGTTGTCGTTTTTTTTTTTTATTTTATGGTAGTTCGGCTAAATAGAATCCTGCATCTCTAAAGCCGGAAGGTTGCGCAAGGGTTAACAATTTGATAAACACGCGGTTGACGACGATTAACGGGGGCCAAATCACGTTCCGGATCTCGCTGGTTTTTGTTGGGCATCACGAAGCTATGCACTGACTTTATTTCCCCAAACTCGTCCCCGGTTTGTTTAGAAAAATCGGCGATTTTCCTTCCCCTCCTCCTCCATCTTCTCTCCTCCTCTCCACGACCGCGCGCGCGCACCAGAGAGCCACTTCTTTGTCAACTGCAAATTCAATCATCCGTTTTC
Organism: Nautilus pompilius; assembly: GCA_018389105.1. NCBI lineage: Eukaryota > Metazoa > Mollusca > Cephalopoda > Nautilida > Nautilidae > Nautilus > Nautilus pompilius. Next base: position 73,352 of record JACATO010001134.1, on the reverse strand, counting down.
TTCTTCTTCTTCTTCTCCCTTTCTCTCCCACAGATCTTATCAAAATAAATAAATAAATAAATAGATTGGAAATCTTCTATTCCTTCGTCAAGTGCCGGAGCTTCCCGTGCAAACATTCGTCTTTGAAATTCGTATCTCGGAAGAGCGGCGGCGATTGAACTGGCCACCGGCAGATAGCTAACCAAAGACGGTCGTGTTGACGCCGAGGGTAGATACGAAAATAATGGCGTTTACTGCCAGATATTTTTTATACTTATTAAATGATTAATGGGGAGACAGAGAGAGAGAGAGAGAGAGAGAGAGAGAGCGAGAGAGAGAGAGAGAGAGAGATGGGGGAGAGAGAGGGATGAGAGAGAGAGAGAAGAGAGATAGGAGGTAAGATGAAGAGAGAGAGGATGAGAGAGAGAGAGATAGAGAGAGATGACTTCAGTACAAAGAGAGAGAGAAAGAGAGAGAAAGTGAGAGAGAGATTTCTTTCTGCTTTTTAATCAAAACAGCCTCGGGGAATTTACAAGAATATATACACGTATTTTTAAAAAATAAATTATTGTAGTTTATTTCACTGATTTTAAGAATTTAAATTCATGATATGTGTACGTGCCGTAGATTCCCGAGAAGCTTAGTTAAGAAGAAGGGATTCGACAGACGGTTATGAATACTTCCCTGAAGATATTTAAGGATATTACAAATATCCAACACGCGTAGTTTATTTCCTAAACTTATGAGATGAAACAGAAATTGTTTTTTTTTCTCTTTTTTTTTAAAATAATTATTAAGAGTAATTGTCTGTTCTTTTTCTTTTTCTTTTTTTTGAATTTATCAATAACTGAAAATAAATACGTTTTTAAATCCACTTTTACCAATTTCTCCTCCCACCCCCACCGGCAGAACCTAACTGAATATTTGTGAACAACATCCCTGTGTCGTTCATCGCCTCTTGCGTGTACCAACTTTGTTTCATCTCGGACGGAAGAACCGACAGAAGATTCTTCGATTTTCGATTTTGTTTTTTTTGGGGGGGGAGGGGGGTGTGTGGAAGAGGGTTGGCGTGTTGTTGACAACAATCTCCGAGCAGGTAACAAACGCCAGTGTGGCAATAGTGGGTGGGAACTGAGACGGCGGTATCACAAACTCGCCACACCCACCTACCACTGTACACGCTGTTGGCACCAAGAAGACATTAACATTTCTCTAGCAACAGAGTTAACTATTCCTGAGATAAATCCTCGGCGGCTTCCTTCCCCGACCCCGCCAACTAAAGTTGGTTCTATCCGATAGCCCAAATGGTGAGATCTACTTTTATTTTCAACCCTAGTCTGATTACTCGTTTGCTGTTATTATTACAATTAGGGTGATTGAGTTTAAACTGCCCTTATAATAAATATCTCTTCGATTAACGCTGTGTTAACCCGTTAACGGGGTTGTCATAACAAAACAGATCGGATATTATGTATCCCTATTTAGCATAGGGATTTTATCAAAGAAATACCAAATTAGACATCTTCGATTATACCATATGAAACTTGTGTTGACATGTTAACCCTACCACCTATATATATATTTCAGCACCCTTAAGGAGATTTTAAAACAGACATTGGCAATGAATGTCCACAGAAGATTTAAATCAAAAAGCTTAGGCAAAAGGTTTCAACGATTACAGTTGAACGACAGCATCAACGGAGAGCGAGCTACAATTGCACTATCACCTGGAAACAGGCAGGTAAGCTGTGGACTCCAGTTTGTTTGTTCTTTTTCTCTTTACTTACTTAAAAAAAAAAGTTATTTAAGTTTATTTTATTTATACCTGCGGTAATAAGTATCCCTATCTTTCTCGTTCGTCACTCTAATGAGAAAAACCCTCACGAGCGAAACTCGAACGGACGAGTTTATAAAGGAGATCTTCAAATAGCGCACCTGTTGATGTCCTCCTCCTGCTACAAGCTGAGAAAATGTAGGTAAATGTGGGGGGGGCTATCGAATTTAGTACTAATAAACTAACGGAATGAATAGCTGGGAAGAATAAACAAAAGATGGAAGGAAGGAAGGATGGACGAATATTTTTCTTTTTTGCTTTGTCGCTATAAGTGACGTAGACAGACACAGATTTCTTTCGCGAAATGTACATGCAAGTCGCATTTATACATATGCATTAGCATTGAATAGAATAGAACAGTGGTCTAGCAGAGAGAGCAGTATAGCGGAGCGGATGGATAGAAAGAGATCTGAGGCTATCTCAGCTCGGACTCCACCCTTGAGAGCGGGTCATACATCATACATATATTATAGTGGTCACAGGAGGCTGATAGCCGCGACAGTAAACACATTAGGGCCGCAGGTTTGAATTGTATTCATAGATGCGCACCTGTACGTGTGTGCATGTGTGGTGTATGTGTGTGTGTGTGAGAGTGAGTGAGAGTGAGAGTCCAGGATGTTCGATTAATATTTAAATATCTAAACAAATTAAAGGAGGCTCCACAGATATTATTATTTATTTGTTTGCGTGTTTAACTTTAAAAATTCGATCACCGAAAAAGACGTTTTAAGTCGCCTCACCGTAACCGGTAGACCCTAACACTGGCTGCGGGTCCTCCTCAAGCCCACTCCCAACCCTTCGCTTTTCTCCAGCAGAGAGCACGGCCCAAACCCCCTCCTGCGAGCTGTTCGCCGTGTTGTTATTCTAATATTTTCAGCAAATGCCTCAGCGACGCGGGGGGGGGGGGTGAAGGGACATCGAAGACAGCCCCGCTGGGGATCGGGAAGGGGGGTGGGTTAGGAGAGCGGAAAGAAAGAAAAGGGCAGCATCGCCGATCATTTACCGCTATCAGGCAAATAGGCGAATATCCTCGCCCCGCCACCAGGTAGCTGGGAGTGCTCCCTAATGAACACAAATTAGTGATTCCCCATTCGATAACAAGAAAGAACCGCCGGTCGGGATTGGTCCGTACGGTTCATTCTCGGTGTCCCGCAGAGGGGGAGACGGGGGGAGGGGATATCGATTTTCGGGTGGTGGCGAGGGACAAACACAAAAACCGGCAACGGCCCCTTTCGGTTACACAGACCCGCAACCCTTCTTCCTCTCTCCCCCCCCCCGACCAAACCTTTTCCTCCTTTCACCCTTTTCCCCGCTTTTCCTATGAGTTTTCCCTACACCGTCCGCTCGCCCCCCAGCCCCCCGAGGGGACAGGCAGGGGACTGATGAAAACTCGCGTGGTGGAAGTATGCGGGATGATTTCCTCGCCCGCACGGCTCGTGCTGTCTTTTGCAATTATCTGCGGTTGGCGCTCCCACCCTTGGGTGGTAGGGGTTAGGGTCAGGGAGTTTGTTAAAGGGATACGCGGGCCTCCTCCCCATCATCTCTCTCTCTCTCTCTCTCTCTCTCTCTCTCTGAAAATGAAGTGAAATATCCATTTCATATATTAATCTAACTTCACTATCATTAACAATATTATTATTTATTATTAATATTATATTAATATTATTATTATTATCTTAACTCTACCATTTTAAATACATAAATAAGTAAAATAAAATATAAAGAACAAGAATGAGAGCGTAGTTCCGAAAAGATACTGTTTAAAATCTATAATTACTCTGCGAAGCTGGTCTCTCTCTCTCTCTCTCATCCCTCTCATCCATAACAGTACACCTACGTGCGCTGATGTCATGATGATCCTGCAGTAAAATGACCCGTATATTCATGTATTTTAGTCCCCTTTTAATTCTGTCATTGTTGTCATATACACTACAGTTAACGTCAGCCTTCTCTGCGAATGTAGACACACACGCTCACACACACACACAGAGACCACACACACGCTCACACACACACACAGAGAAACACACACTCACACACTCACACACACAGAGAAACACACACACACACACTCACACACACTCACACACAGAGAGACACACACACACTCACACACACTCTCACACACACAGAGAAACACACACTCACACACAGAGAAACACACACACACACACTCACACACACTCACACACACAGAGAAACACACACTCACACACACAGAGACACACACACACTCACACACACAGACACACACACACACACCACAGAGACACACACACTCACACACACTCTCACACACACACACATACATACACCACCTCGACATGTGGCGCGTCGCCTACCTACCCTGACTCTGTAGCTGTGTACCTGGTGACCTACAGCGCAGATTGGGAAGGGGCGGATAGGAGAAATTCGCAGAAGTAATCTCTTTTTAGCTGCGGACAAAATTTGAATAGAATCGAAATATTCGGTTAAAACAATACCGAAATGTGGCTGCCCACGTGTAGAACTAAACCCATTCGATAAACCGTTTCTCAGTTGTATTTTGTCTCCCATCGAGTTACAAATATGCGGAGAAGGACGATTTGTTTTTTTTAAAAAAAAAATTATTTTCGTCTTAAAAATCGTGATGAATAATCGCAAACTTATTTTATGAGCTTTATTCAAATCGAAGAATTAATAATTTATTACTTTTTATTTCAATTCGCTTTAGCGGCAGAATAATACCAGGGGTGGATGGGGTGGGGTGTGGTCCATTACGAATGCTGACTCCCCTCTCCGAACATGTGTATCCGTGACAGAGACTCAAAATCTCGCGAGACAGTAGGTGAAAGGGAACTAAAGGAGTTAGCCGTCATCGTCCAAACTTGCAATCTCAATCTTTTCCTTTCCTTTCCTTTCCTTACGCTGTATTCTCTGCTTTCAGCCCTCTCAGGTTAACTGAGAGAGAGAGAGAGATGATGGGGAGAGAGAGCATGAGAGAGAGAGAGAGGAGGGAGAGAGAGAGAGAGAGAGAGAGAGAGAGAGAGAGAGAGAGATGATGGGGGAGAGAGAGGATGAGAGAGAGAGAGAGAGGATGGGGAGAGAGAGAAAGAGAGATCTCGAGTCTCCCTCTTCTCTCACCACAAAAAAGTTAAGTGAAAAGAAAAAAATAGGGGGCATTCATCAAAAATGGACAAGACAGATCAAGGACCATGAGCAGCAACAGACACACATCAAGAAATAAATAAAGCGGAAGGCAAATGATAAAAAAAAAACGAGCTGATATAAGTCCGAGCTTGTCGCCGTCATTAATCACTTGCAGTAGATGCTTTCTCTCCCTTTCCTCCCCATTGAGAAGTGTCGAATGTTTTCGAGTTACTTGTCGTTTAATTCTGATATATGTTCCCTCTCCCAGCGCCGGTAATCTTTCACTGACAGTTCTCCGGCGGTGAAACTGTATTAATGTACCGCACCAGATCTTCCGAAAGCTTACGGGATTAAGGCAGAACGGATGGCGAGGTCGGCTGGACGATGAGACGATGCCATAAAATTTAAACGTAACCTACATAAACTAAATTTTAAGAAAGATCCCGTTTCCTTGTGTTGTTGCCGTTTTGTTTTTGGCAGATTTTTTTTTTATTAAAAAGTTTATTTTATAAGGAAATGCCTAGAAAATAGCTGCATGTAGAAATACTCTGGTGGTCTCCAAAGGTTAAAGAACAAGCAAGCCCCCCTTCCCAACATGGTTAAAGTTTTATTCCCCAAATGATCAATTCAATTTCCTTCTTTATGTGACAGGTCCTTTATCAAAGAAATATTTAAATTACAAATACGTTTTAGGGTTGTAAAGGGAAACAACAGAACCAAATAGAAACAAGGAGAAATTCTAGCATAAAGAATGCAAACAAAAATTAACCAGAGGTAATCTGGAGAGGATGTGGTCGCCCCCTGGCGGCAGTACGTGGCGCACAGCGGCTGTGCTTACTGCTGATATAGCTTTATCAACGAAATCGGCTGGTATTTACAAGATCTCGTCCTACACCTCGTCGCGGTCGAGATATCTTCCCGAAACACGTCCAGGTCTTTATGCCGACCCAATGAAGTTTTTTCTTTTTACCACCGAGATCCTCACATCTCCACCAGGGTAGTGATACCTTCCCGTGATGCTTGCGGAGACCCGGTTGCGTGTTCTTCGTCAGATGGGCCGTCCGAGCGACAGATTCATGGAGGCCATGAGTCGTCCGCGCGCACGGTTTATGCTGATGCTAGATTCCCCCTCTGGTCGCAGAGAGATTAGCAAGCAAACTTTGGGTCAGTGAGATTCAGTTGTTACCGGAAACTAGGAATTTGTGCAAGTAAAAATTTAGCCTTTTTGGAATTGTATTTTTTTAAATCCCGAGAATATTAAATAAAAGCCAAGAGGGCTTTAAAACACGTGTTGGTTTCTCGCGTTCGAAGGTGTGACTTTTAAATCACGTGATTGCCTCACCTTTAAACCTTATGTAGGAAAAACTGATTCCGAAATATAACGTCGTTTGTCGTAAGCAAAATATGAGCCATGCATATTAGTTAAACTGCTTTATTCGTATATATATATATATTCTAAACATTGCCGATGGCTGGCAAGAAAATTTGGACATCAGCAAACCCCACACCACTAACTTTTAGTTTTTCTGAGAGAGAGAGAGAGAGATGAGGAAGGGAGAGAGATGAGGAAGAGAGAGAGAGAGAGAGCGAGAGAGAGAGAGAGAGAGAGAGATGACGTCAGTTCCTCGGTACAGAGAGAGAGAGAGAGATGACGTCAGTTCCTCGGTACAGAGAGAGAGAGAGAGATGACGTCAGTTCCTCGGTACAGAGAGAGAGAGATGACATCAGTTTCCTCGGTACAGAGAGAGAGAGATGACATCAGTTCCTCGGTACAGAGAGAGAGAGAGAGAGAGAGAGAGAGAGAGAGATGACGTCAGTTCCTCGGTACAGAGAGAGAGAGAGAGAGCGGATTGGTAGTTTAAGTGTAAAATCATACTGTCAGTCTCTACAACCCGGTCTACGCTGTTGGTTGTGGTCCCACCACATACTAGCCCCTGTTTATTCCCCCTAACATGTGAAATGCACGCAGACATAAATAGCTGCTTTTAAATAGTCGATCACCAGAAGTTTGTGGGAAAGCCATGAATGGAGTCAAAAGAGACGATTTTGAGTCTGAAGAGTTCTTAGTGCAATGTGCAGGCAAGCAAGTGAGATGCCATAATCGCTTCCAGAAATGAAATTAGAGGAATGATAAATTCATGCGTAAAGATAACGGATCCATCCATGTAACTCAATCAGTAGGTAAATACTGAATGGAGCGGACACCACGTGTGAGGGGGAACAAAGGAGGCGAATGTGTAGTGGAACCACAACCAACAACAACGTAGACCGGGATTGTATGGACTGGCAGTATGGTTTTATACTTAAACTACCAATTCTCTCTCTCTCGCTCCCTCGCTCTCTCTCTCTCTCTCTCTCTCTCTCTCTCTCTCTCTCTCTCTGAAAAGCTAAAATTTAGTTGTTGGGGGTTTAAAAGTCCAAAAGAGACGTCATTCATTGTTATGTTCCTCATGGTTTTCCCACAAACCTTTGGTGATCGACCCTTTAAAAGCAGCTATTTATGTCTGCGTGCATCTTGTTACGGCAAATGTGATTATTATTTTTTTACCTCTTTTAGCGCGAGACAAACAACAAAAACAGTAATAATAATAATAATAATAATAATAATAATAATAATAATAATAATAATAATAATATAATAATAATAAGAAGAAGAAGAAGAAGAAGAAGAAGAAGAAGAAGAAGAAGAATAAAATCTAAAATCGAGCCGATATAAAGCCTAAAAGTATTTTTAGTTATATAACGCACAATTATTCAGAGGGATTCATGTAAAATGTGATATAGGTGAGAACAGAGATCGTTCAAATCAGACGTTATTTTCCAGGTATAACATTCTATGGCAGTGAGCGTCGCACATGATAAGTAACATTGATCCATCTTCTAACAATGAGCTCGGCCGTCTTCGTCTCTTTTGTTCAATAACGGCAGCTGAAATTCCACAACGCTTTATTATTATTATTATTATTATTAGTATTATTATTATTATTATTATTATTATATTATTATTATTATTATTATTATTATTATTATTATTATTATTATTCTTATTATTATTCTTATTATTATTATTATTATTATTATTATTATTATTATTATTTATTATTATTATATTTTATATTATTATTATTATTATTATTATTATTATTATTATATTATTATTATTATTATTATTATATTATTATTATTATTATTTGTCGAAAACAAAAGAAGAAAAGACTGAAATGACTTGGTAGGCAGGTAAGCGGAGAATTAAAACAAGTAATATCCCGATAAAGTCAGACACACCTGTGACGGATAAGTGTCTCTCGTTTTAAAGCTGTCATGCGCGATCGTTTCGTCAAGAAAACAAAAATAACACAACAACAGCATCACAGGGGCCACAAATAAAGATTTTAACGATTTTTCATTTGTGAAAAAAGAAAAAAAAAATTATCTAGAGTTTGTGCACCGCTAAGCTGATGGGTCGTTCGCGTTCCGTGCAAACAGATTCCTAGACATTCCCCTTAGACACACACACCACACACACACAGACACAGAGAGAGAGAGAGAGAGAGAGCGAGAGAGGAGAGAGAGAGAGACGCGATGAGAGAGAGAGAGAGGAGAGAGAGATGGTAAAGAGATGGAAAGAGAGAGAGAGTGAGAGAGAGAGAGAGAGAGAGAGAGCGATGGTAACGAGATGGGAAAGAGAGAGAGAGCGAGACAAAACACCACGCAGAGACACAAATCACACACATAAATACAACAACACAACGCGCACACTCACACAGAGATACACACCACACACACAAATACACACACACCCACACACACACACACACACACACAAATACACACACATGGAGACACAAACACAGGACATACACGCAGGACACACACAAACCGCGCGCACAGACACCACATAAAAGATACACTAACACACACAAAACGCGCATACAGACCACACACACAACCACACACGGAGACACAAACACAGAAACACACATACACACAAACACACACACACGGACACCGGACACACCGCTTGTTACCGATATTTTCTGTCGCATCATAATGCTATTGAGTACAGACTTTTCTCTAATTATACCGTTCGTAGTATTGAATAATCTAACTATAATTTTGAAAAGAAACAAATCTGTCTTCATCTCGCAGGTAACATTCAATCTGCATACAAATTTGTTGTATTAGAGTGTAATGTTGTAAGGCAAGACAGAAGTTGGAAAAACGACAATGCACGTGAGAAGACAATACAAGGTAAAATGAGGAATGATGCATCGGAAGTGTATTGGCAAAACAACAAAAGTCTTTGGCGAAACCAAGAATAAATGTACCATGGAGCCGAAAACCGTGTGGGGTAACAACAGCTTTTCGGGAAAAAAATATTTTCCACCATATAAGTATACCGATAAAGCTTCCGATATTAACATAATTATCTTGTTCCGGCAAAGCGTTTATTGTACTAACCAAGTGCATCGCTTCCCTTATCCTTAGTTGGTTCTGTGTGCGCTAAGGAAGACAAAAATAACAGTGGGATTTCGATACGCGGTGTCTTTGTGCGAACGTATAGAATCAAAGTTTTAAACTCCAAACTTAAATCGATGAGATAGAAGTCTTTCAAATAAAACCTTTTTAAAAAATTTTTTTTACGATTAGCGATTTACTGAGTACGTGTGGCTCCGATGGCGAGACGGTTCCTTTTGGTCCGGTCTAACTATAATCACTGGAGAGGGGGAAATATACATCGCGTTTTCTGACTCGCTGAAGACAAGTAAAGTCGACGTCCGCACGATGTTTACCAGATATTGTTGGTGATGAAGGTAAGACTTTGCGAGGTATCTACCAACACACTGGTACATTTGTGGATACAGAACTATTCTCGTCAAATAAATACGTTCTGATGTTTTGCATGCTCGCTGATTTTAATTTATTTAGATGACTCAGACCGACCACTATCCGGTTCAGTTAAGGCAGTTTTGCCTAAATGTTCAAACGGAAAGTGGAGGACCTCGCTTGTCGGCTGGGACAGAAAACAACCGAACTTTCTAGATTCCGAGGCATGCCAAACAGGACACCTGGTCGGGATTAAGACATCAAAGGTGGGGAAGCGTTGCACGACTATCCGATGTTTGTCATCACATGGAATTGCCGGGTAAAATCAAAACATCGCACAGCTCGGGGCCCCCACCCCTCGCCTCCTATGTAAGGGAGTTCGGATTTAGGATCTCTTCTGACGCCGTTGTGGATCCACAAGAATGTTAATCTGGACAGGTAAAAATGGTCAGGCGATTCGCCACGGCGTGTTTACACGTATGTATCTCTCTCTTCCGGCTGTTTAGTTTCCTTATCGTGACTGCGAAGCGCGAGGAAACCGGTCAGGTGCGCCGGCGAGTTTCTTCGCTCCCAGTCTTCATTATGTAACAGTGATGTGTGTTCCTCCGTTAACCGGGTCCACGGGTGTAATGAAAGAAATAACGAGAAGATATATCACAGTGTCAGGCCACTGATGGATACGCGGAAATGATGATGAAATGTACAGCCCGAAGTACGAAAATAGAATAAAGGAAGTAATTAAAAATCTCAAAGGAGAAAGAGAGACTGAGAATCGCAATACCTCTGTCTTTGAAGAGTTAAGGGTCAGCAGGACCACGTGGAATTTTTAAAATAATATTACGCGATTATTGCTAAACTCCGGATTTGAGATAAAATAATGTTTTACGGATAATAGTATACTCTGGTTTCGTCAGGTAGATGATTCTAGGACCTTACAGACTTAAAAAAAAAACAACAGGAATTCGTCCGCAAAGGGCGCCGGAGAAACTCGCGCCGTCAAAGGATAAAGGAAAAGTCAGACACTTTGATGAAAGAAAAGTTCTGCGCGGTCAAAGTTTTACCGTGTTTTTGTTTGTTTTTCGTCATGCGAACAGGCAGATGTCAGTAGATTTATTATACGAGAATTACGAGACATTAGCGCAGTTGGGATTGTTGGTGTGTAAATACTTGCTAATCTGCTTCTCAGATCTACGGCCTATGGTTTCAAAACGAGATCCAATAAGAAGACCTTGTAATTTTGGATCTATTATCTGTTCAATTAATGGCAAGACTCTTTTGCCAGGCTGTGAAGGATCGACGCTAAAAATTACTTTTCCTCGGAGTTATCATGTCAGACGAAGAACTAACTCACTCCACAATATCACGGTTGGCGGAATAATGGTAAGGGAGCTAACTCTCGTTATTTATTAATGCATTCATTTATTTCCTTTTTAGCAGATATTTTTCTCAGCAACTCTGAGTTGATGCTTTTGTTAGTTTGTTGTTGTTCACTCTGTGTACTGATGTCATCTCTCTCTCTCTCTCTGTACTTACATCATCTCACTCTGTACTGACGTCATTTCTCTAGTGACGTCATCTCTCTAGTGACGTCATCTTTCTCTGTACTTACATCAACTCTCTAGTGACGTCATCTCTCTCTGTACTGACGTCATTTCTCTAGTGACGTCATCTCTCTCTGTAGTTACGTCATCTCTCTAGTGACGTCATCTTTCTCTGTACTTACATCAACTCTCTAGTGACGTCATCTTTCTGTAGTGACGTCATCTCTCTAGTGACGTCATCTCTCTCTGTACTTACATCAACTCTCTCTTTCTCTCTCTTCAAACGGTAACTATGGTAACACACCTTGGGGACCAAGAAACGGTGCTGTGTAAACTCTTGTTCTCTTCTGTTGAATTTTAAACAAGTCTTTAAAAAATAAAAAAAAAAAAACAAACACGCGGTTTAAACGAAGGTCGATTCAGACAAAGTACTGGGAGGTAGGGAATTTGAAGGTTTGCTATCGTGTCGCGCGCGCATTGAGGTACATAAATCACCGCCTCTCCCTTTAAAACAAAAACAACAACAGCAAACAACAACAACAACAACAACACCCCCCAAAAAAACTTTTATAAGCGTGGAAAAGAAGCGGCAGGGTTTGCATAATCACGGGCGGGGCTGGCGATGGGTGTATGCGAATTTGATGAGGACGTCCGGCTATCCCCGGACCCTGTTCCCGCGGGATGTTCGTGCGAGAAATGAACACCGGAATCGATCGCGGTTTAGGGGGAGGGGAGGAGTGGGGAAGCCCAGTTGTGTCGATTGGCTAATTTGCTTCGCCGAGACTCGACAAACCATCACCCCTTCCCCCCTTCTTTACCCCTCCTCCCACGCGCTCCCTCGGTCGGCCAGTGATTTACAAGGGTAAGATAGCTTAATACCACAGCGGAAAAAACAGTTGGGTCGTTTCCCACACCACGCGGCGGTTGTTCATTTCAGGGCCGGCAAATTAATTTCATAATAAAATCGCACTGCGAGGTATATTTCAGGTGTGCACGGCCCCTGTTGGTAGGCAAGTGGTGATAACTCGTGATAAATTCTCAAAGGAGAATTATTAAATATAATTAACTACGCGCTCGATGTAACCACACGATTTAGCAAATAGACGATGGTAGTTCCTCCCCTCCCAAGCTTCGTAGTCTTTGGAAGACTGGTGCTTTTCGTTGGGACGCCTCGAGAGTTTAAACAATGGGTGACAGATGAAGGCAGAATTTACAAACGGCGAGTTTGTGTGGTAGACGGAGCAGTGCCAGAGAAGGCCAAAATTAGGGGAGAGAGAGAGAGAGAGAGAGAGAGAGGAGGAGAGAGAGAGAGAGAGAGATGACGTCAGTAAAGAGAGATGAAGACATTACAGAGGGAGATATGACGTCAATACAGAGAGAGATGACGTCAGTAAAGAGAGATGAAGACATGACGTCAATACGAGGAGAGAGAGAGAGAGAGAGAGAGAGGGAGAGATGAGGAAGAGAGAGGGAGAAGAGAGAGCAGAGAGAGAGAGAGAGAGAGAGAAACGCGGAGCAGAAGACGAAGAAAAGATGATGAAGCAGAAGGAGGAAAAAAGGGGAAAAGTGAGTGATGAGGGATACAGGGCAAGCCATACGAAAGCTATAAACATTTAGCCTAACCTTCCTTTGAAGAAATGGAGATAAATTCTTTTTTTTATTTTTGTGATCCTCTCTGTCCAGTGTAGGAGAGCTTTGGCTTGCCTATGGGGTCCTAGAACCCGGGGGGGGATCCGCGCCGCGTGCGCTAAACTAGCTTTATGGGGAAGGGGTCGTTCCGTTTTAGTGGTGGGAAGAAACCGAGGTATCCGGAAAAAAATCCCGTCCTGACCCGTATCAGGATGGCTGGAGAGTTCGACGGCAATAGTGGTAAACGAGCGCGCTACCTCTACGGCCGTGTGGCCAAATGCTTTGCATACCCTACACATTGTTGTCTCTCTCCTCTCTCTTCTCTCTCTCTCTCTCTCTCTCTCTCTCTCTCTCTCTCTCTCTCTCTCTGTATGTGTGCGTCTGTTTTAAATTAATTTGCAAACATATTCGAAGTTAATTTTTTTGTCTCTCGCCTACAGCAGATCTTGTTCGGTATTTTCGACGAATACATCACGAATGAATCTAATTAGCGCAGATATGATGGCAGACTTTGGCTTTCTAATCAGGCAACACGATGCAGTTGCTTTCATTTTTAACTTTCCTGCCCTGTATTTTTCCGAAATACTTTGATGTTTCTTATTAAAGCAGGGCAAACTCGCAAAGTTGCTTCCACTTTCTGTCATCACTCTGCCATTATTTCATCCATACCATGTACTTATATAAAAATGTATGCGTATGAAATATTTTTACGTATTTACCATCATGCTGAAAGTTTTCGTATCGAACGGCATCCGAGGCCTTTGGTTATAGAAGGGATACTAAGTAAAGTTGCAATATTTAGAGTAGCATCGTATGCATCTTTCAAGCAACTTTTATGGACTTTCGTTTCGAGCGAGTGCAGAACTTCAGTTTCGGTTTGTTATAATTTCTTGTTCCTCTTATTCAAAGATGTAGAAAGCTGCCGGAATGACATCACATCCATTTTTAAAATATATAATCAAAACTAAACTGGAGTTTAACAGAGTGCAGCCAGAGTCAAGGATCTCGACATTTCTCGTAGATCTGCGGCCGATGTTAGCGCGAAGTTTAATGCCAATGCTGTGGAAAATCTAACCGTAAAACCTCCAACAGCGACACCACGGCAAGAACGACTGCTCCGCCATTACTCGTCAGGTCGGCACTTGGCGGCATTCGGAAAAAAATTACGTTTGCGACGGCTATCGGCAAAATAATGGTATTCGCTGTTTCCCAGGCCAGTCTCTCGGGCACTGTTGTCAGCGAGTTCTTGCCCTCGCACAGGGCAGAGAACCGTTTCGCAGAGTCTTAACCACGCATCCATATTTCTTCCTTAAATCAACTTTAAAATGCATCTAGTTTCACATATGTTAACGTATCGCCGTTAGAAAACCCAGACCTGCAAAAATGAAAATGTTTCGAACCTATGTCACACTAAACGTTTTTATGGGAATATGCTTTCCTATGCTCGATGAATTATTTTAGCGCTAGGGGTCGCCTGGCTACGTCATATTGCTCTGATACGAGAGGTACAACGAACAGTAATAACGATTACCACCTGGAAAATAATACAGGTACGCTTTGTACAAGTCCAGCTGCTGCCTTTGTGTGGCCCTCCTCCCCAATAGATGTTTTCTCGATCGTTCTGATTTATTTTGGAAAGCATCGCCAGACCCGAGACAAAGAGACGGCATTTCCATCTCAGACTGCGCAGGGTTACCCCCGGAGATAGTAAAGCGGGTAAAGGGAAGAAGGGGGGGTTTCTGGTCGCATTTTACTGGTGTCTGATTTCCGTCCCGATTCGGGAACACAGCCGGCGGTTCGAGTTCCAGTCATCGCTTGGGTAAAGAACCGCTGAGCTCCGTCCGCACTTCTAACATCAACCAGTTTCAGTGCTAGAGAGTCACTAATAAATTAAATGAATATAAGAAATGGAATGGAATATCCTTATTTCGAGGTTATCAACTTTTCTTAGCTTTGTTGAGGTAAGAACTGAACAGCAGCATCGGAAAGTCACGCAAACGTCATAGAGAATTTTGCACAATTATGACGCGCGCACTTGATTGCCTTTTCTCTAAGCCAGTGGTTCTCAACGTGGGGCGTACGCCCCACAGGTGGGCAATTCGATTTTTAAGGGGGCAATTGAGTACGAATGAAGAGGTCTGGGTCCAAATTTTCGATTTTTATTTTTTGGATTTTCCATCAGGTAAAGTTTATGTTTCAGATGCTATTTTGAGTAAATATTATTTTATTGTATAGTTATTACATAATCACTGTGCCATCGCTCTTCATGCACGTCACACAAAGTGCACGAGGTCATGGAAGAACCTTATTTATTGAATTTGATTTAGAAATGCGATTCAAAGGGCTTTTGCTAAGTTACCATTATAATAACTGTTTCCTCCGTTTTCTCTCAAAGGAGAGCATTTCCATTTTCTGAAAATTCAGAGCTCGTAAACAAAGAAGTTGTTTTGGTGTTTTCACGCAAGGTAATTGATACATATTTCTTTGGTTGCTCGTGAATATATTTGATTGTTTAGTATTATGATGATACGAGAAGATACATAAAGTGTCAGAGATGAAAACTTAATAGTCCAAATGCTAATATAATACAACAGTCTTGCCAAATTCATTGTGTATGTGTGTGTGCATATTTTTGTCAGACGATTATCGTCAATACGTGTGATACAAATTTCTCACACATTCGTAAAAATCTGGTGTGTACCGCACTGTCTGTCCTTATATGCTGTATAAAACGAATCGGCATTGTTTTATTAATTATGTGTTAACTTCATTTCATTTATGTGTTTACTTGAACGTTCTAATTATTTTATTTCATTTTTGTGTTAACTTAAACGTCTTAAATTCTGAAAGTGCATTTCACTTCTTAAGATTACTCATTTATTTCAGTCACAGCCCCTATGCATAAAATGAGTAGTGCAAAAAGAAAGTTCGTCAGTATTCAGAGGAATTTTTGAAATTTGGTTTCATACCCGCTGCTCATGATGAAAGGTCACCTTTCTGTCTCTTATGCCAACAATGCTTGACCAACGAATCAATGAAACGAGGTCGTCTTGAGGCGCATTTGAAGGCGAAACATAGTGCGTATGTAAATTCAGATTTGAATTACTTCAAATCTTTAAAGAATAAGTTTGAAAAAAGATCAACAATAAAGTCTCTGTTCACTGCACAAACTGTTACTATCAGTCGTACTCTTGAGGCAAGTTATGAAATTTCTTTACTCATTGCTAAATCTGGAAAAAATCATACTATAGGGGAGGATTTAATTAAACCATCAATATCTGCATTTCTTAAAACAGTTCTGGAAAAAGATGACAAAGATGTTAAAGCCATGCCACTCAGTAACGACACTGTTAGGAGAAGAATAGATGAAATGAGTGAAGATATTGAAACACAACTTGTTGAAAAGCTGAAATCAAGAAAATTCTCAGTACAAATGGATGAATCAACTGTGAGAGGCAGTGAGGCCTTATTGCTAACTTATGTAAGATATATTGATAAAGGTGAATTTGTTGAAGAAATGTTATTCTGCAAATCTTTAGATACCACCACTACCGCCCTGCTATATATATATATAATAAACTAAAATACTACTTAGATATCAATAATATACCAATGGAAAACATAACATCTTGTGCAGCTGATGGTGCTCCTGTTATGATGGGCAAGAAAAATGGCTGCTTAAAATTGATGAAAGATGAGAATCCGGAGATGCTTCTTGTGCACTGTGTTATTCATAGAGAGAACTTAGTGTCGAAAAATATTTCTCCTGTACTTAATGAGGTACTGAAATCAGTTATAAAATCTATCAATGCTATCAAAACTAATGCCAAATGTGAGCGTCTTTTCGAGAAATTTTGTGAAGATAACAATTCAGACTATGTGAGACTTTTACTTCACACTGAGGTACGGTGGCTTTCGAAAGGGAATTGTTTGAAAAGATTCATGGAACTGTTTGATGAACTTAGTGGCTTTCTAAGTGACAAGCCTGAAATGAAGCACCTGCTAACCGTTGATGGAAAAGCGTTTTTGAGTTATTTAGCAGATATTTTCGAAAAACTGAATGTGTTGAATAAACAACTTCAAGGAACAAATAAAACACTTGTTGATGCAAAGGCGAAGATATTTGGCTTTATTTCATTTATCGAGTTATGCCAAAAAAATATTTCTGACAAAAATTTTGACCAATTTCATTGGCTAAAAAAATGTGAGCCGACTGAGGCTGCTGTGCTTGTCATTGTGGATCATCTGAAAATATTGGCCTCTGATTTTAAAGAAAGATTTTCTGATTTAAAACAGATTAATTTTCCATCGTGGGTGATGCAGCCAGTGCTTGTGGATTTATCTGATGTTTCAGGTGCAGTACCAAGAAGAACTCTCGGAAATAAAAAATGATGAGTCAGTTAAAACTTTATTCAACATAAAAGGAGCGATGGCATGGCTTTGTGATGAGACAGAAACTAAATACCCAAATTCAACTAGCTTTGCAAGGAAACTGTTGTTACCGTTTCCATCTTCATATTTAGCTGAATGTGGCTTTAGCGTTGTAAATGATTTGCTACTGAAGAAAAGAAATTCACTGGATATCAGTAAACGAGGAGATTTGAGACTAAAGCTGACTAAATTAGTGCCTAATATAAAATCTCTTTGCAGCAGGCATGAAGCACAAGGGTCTCACTAACTTTATTCCGCTTTTCTTGAGGTGTGCTCAAATGGCATTTTGCATTTGATAGGAACCTATACTTTATTGTACAGTAATTAAAATGATCAAATAAGCTTCCATTCAAATTAGTTTTTGTGTTCATAGTACATTTCAGTTTCTGTTTTGAATTTTTATTTGCTGTTTTTGTATGAGACAATCCACAAATATTTTCATAAATATAGAAATTTTCTCTCTCTTTATTACCTGTGTGAATTCTCTCTTATTATCATGTATCATTATTAAAATCTAATACCACTTAATATTTTTTCTTACAATTTTTTCAGTAATTTCTTGCTCACAACTTTAACTGTCTTTTGTTTATTTCATTTTTCATGGATGCCATGTTCTTTTGAAGCTTGTTTAAACCAAGGTATTGGCGTTTTAAGCTTCTTCAGCTGAAACGGAGTTAACTTTTTAAATGATAAGAATTATATATCACCACATGGGGGCATCAGGATTTTAGAGGTGATTAGGTGGGGCATGGGCCCAAAAAAGGGTTGAGAACCACTGCTCTAAGCAGATCTATCGTGTTGTGCGGCGCACTCGTGTATACCTGAATACGCACCTGCACCTCATTCAACACTGGACCACCCACCCACACACACACACACACATACACACTAAAAAAACAACAACATACAGATAGCGTAACTATCTTGCATTCTAAATAGTATATTTAGATAATAAGTTTATTCTTGAAGGGACGTAACTCTGTCTTTTAATAATTAACATAAAAACGAGCGGAAAGAATTAAAGTCGACCAATTTATCAGTCTGGGTGGGTGGGTGGAGGTGGAGAGGGGAGGGAGGGAGTGGCTGCCAGCCACATTAGAAGGAGTCTCTTGTGACTGTTTTATTAGCTGGAGAGTTAAAATGATGTTTGAGAAATATCGATGTATTTTTTAGCACGTGCGGTCTGTTCGCTACACAGGCAACCATTACTTTTATTTAAGACTCGGATCCTACGACATATGAAATTCATTTAAGAATCAACGAATTAGATGTTGTCATATCGATATTCGAAGACTCCACCCCCCCTCCACCACCCACCAACTCTGGCGTTTTAGGGTTTCTATATATAAACGGGAGCATAAAAAGGCAACCACGTCAGCAGGCACCAACAACAGTTCGTTATCTTGCTCGGCTATGACACAGTCGATCAAACGAAATGCGGCATTGCACAACAGTGACGCACACGGTGTGTCATCTTTGGTCTTCCTGACAGGAGAGCCACCCTGTCGCCCGCACACGTGGGAGAAGTATTCGAATTTAAAACTTACACATTTTTTTTTTCTTTTTCTTTCTTTTACTTTCGGCAGGAATTAAAATGAAAACTGACTGAAACGAGCCAGTTGATGGGCGAAGGGTAAGCAATTCTGGAAAACGAAGGGTTAATTTGCTCTCTCTCTCTCTCTCTCTCATATACTCTATTTATTATTTATTTGCAGAGTTTTAAGTAATCTAATAATACATTTAAAAAAATAATAATAAGTCAGCGACAAGAGCCACAATAGAAAGACTGGCGACCAACGAAGGGAGGTAAATATGATAACGTAATATGGACATAATGGTGCACACACGGCGAGGGTCCACCGTGAGTGATGACCCCCTATTTAAGGTGCTTACGTATACGGCTATATACGGTTTGTGTTCTTGTCATTTTCTGCCGCGAAGTCGTCGTCATGGGGCCTGAGAGCTGAAAAATTTTTAAAAGGTGTTCCACCTGTGCATTCCAATCATAAAAGCTTATTTTCGCATCATGACGACTGCCGGAAAATCTTTCCCTTTTCGAACAACAAAAGAGAACAGACGAAAAATAGTGCGTTTTTTTTTTTTAAATATGAATTATCTCCCTTTGACCACAATTTGAAGTGATGGCGACTCAAAAAAAAAAAAAAACAAACAAACTAAACTGTTACTGCTCTTTTTTTTGTTTCAACGCACTATTTATGGCAGACTCCACCTGTAATGCGTACGGTGGTGCCACCTGTAGAAGAACAATGGGACGTAATGAATAAATGCAACGTTATATTTCGTGTGAATAAAAGCTCGGCTTTCTTCCAACAGTAGCTTTCCTGTGGTAAATGATAGCTCATTATTTTCAGTACAGCGGATGTAGTTCCTATTAAAAAATTGCTTAGATGAGGGGTGGGCATAATCTTTCCTACATCGTTTACCTGTCTGCAGGGGTGACACAGGTGCTTGGTTTACCGGTACACCATACAGGTACACATCTGAAAACCTCTAGATTTGATTGAGGATGGGGTGTTAAATCGCCTCTCGGGTTCGGCTGTCAGATCGTCGGTCACTGGAACAGGAAGCGATCTGAAAGGGGATCACACAAAAACACAGGAGGGCGGGGGCGGGAGAAAGACCGGGGAGGCAAGCGAAGATCGAAGAGAGAGGAGAGACGAGGAAAATCGAGAGCGAGATCGCGAAAGAGAGGAAGGGGGGAGAGCGAAAGAAACAGCTCGACCGAGAGCGATAGCGAGCAGGCGGAGAGAGAGAGCGAGAGCTCGAGATACAGCAGCGAGCGAGCGCGCGAGCGCGAGAGAGAAAGAGCGAGAGAGCCTAGAACCATCGGAGAGAGAGCGCAGAGAGAGAGAGAGCGAGAGAGAGAGCGAGCGAGAGAGAGAGAGAGAAAAAGAGCGTCGCTGAGAGCAAATAAGAGAATGAGAGAGAGGAGACATAGAGAGGCGAGTCCCAATAAGAGAGCGAGAGGAGCAGTAGAGATCCATCGACGAGATCTGAAAAGAAGAGAGCTCGAGAAAGAGCGTCGATCTAGAGCGCGCTCTCCAATCTCTCGTCTCCAGAATATCTCTCTCTCCAGCTCTCTTCTCTCCATTCTCTCTCTTCGAGAATCTCTCTCTCTCTCTCTCTCCATCTCTCTCTCGCTCTCTCTCTCTCTCTCTCTTCCTTCCCTCTCTCTCTCTTCTCTCTCTCTCTTCTTCTCTCTCTCTTCTCTCTCTCTCTTTCCATCTCTCTCCATCTCTCTCTCTCTCTCTGAACCAACTGCATGTCTGACATCGCCCTCACCCGCTTGAATTG
The DNA here is from genome assembly GCA_018389105.1 of Nautilus pompilius. Classification (NCBI taxonomy): domain Eukaryota; kingdom Metazoa; phylum Mollusca; class Cephalopoda; order Nautilida; family Nautilidae; genus Nautilus; species Nautilus pompilius. Next base: position 52,667 of record JACATO010001134.1, on the reverse strand, counting down.
CCATGAATGGGGGAGGGCATTTCGGCCTTAAAAAAAAACAAAACAAACAAACTGATAGACGCTAATTTACCGACACGCTTGTGCGAAACGGACCCCCCCGACTCGCCATGTCGGGGTAACACAGTCGACTGGTTTTCAAAATGGAAGCTCAGCACCTTCGCTAGAACAGGTGTGGAAACTGTTTTTCAGGAGATATACAGTATTAGAAACTTATGTACGTACATAAGGGGCGCGTAGCAGTTGTTAACAAAGCCCTATAGGGCCTGGCAGTTTCGGCTGGCTTATGGGAGACAAACACCCTACAGAATTATTGGGCGTTCCACTCCACGAACAATAACGTCGCCCTATCCCGCTTGGCTCGAGAACGGGGTCGGCGAATTACTGCCCCCCTCCACCTCACACCTCCTACCATTACCACCAGCGGTGACTGGGGTACGGCACGTGGCTTTCAATGCGCGCATCTGACAACTGCAACGGGTGGGAAGGGGGTCGGCTAAAATATGGGAGAGGGGACACATACGCGACAATCCGCAGTGCCATTAAATAAAAAGAAATAATTAGATTTTGTGGGGGTCTCTTTCCTTCTGTTAAGGTTCATTTTTAAAATGTTTTTTGTATGTTTATCTTTTGCATTTCTTAATTTATTCATAACTTTTGATTTAATTAAGTGAAACGATAATCCTGTAGTCTGTGAGAGGTGCAGCCTTTACGACGATCATGTCGTATAGTTCCTCTTGTGTGTTTGCTGGAACCCTTCACCCCCATCGCAGTACACGGCCTCTCTAGACCAGAAAGGGGGCCGAGCAACGCCAGGCTTTGTCTCTTAAACGGGAGAGAAGACAATCGTTACCCGATATCTAATTACCGTGTCAAAGAACGGAGGTGTCGGCTTCACATAATAGTACATGTGAATGCGGTGTAAGCAGTGTGTTAAGATGTTATCCTTTAAAACAGTCATTAAGTTACTCAAGATACACAATTTCCTCTCATCTCGTTAATTCTCGAGTGTGATTCAAACCCGACACCCATTGAAATCGCGTCTAACCCACCTAGTGCTACATTACCGGTCTTAGTCTGCAAGCTCTCCACCTCTCTCTCCATCTCTCTCTCTCTCTCTCTCTCTCTCTCTCTGTACTTACGTCATCTCTCTGTAATGACTTTGTCTCTCTCTCTCTGTACTTACGTCATCTCTCTGTAATGACGTAGTCTCTCTCTCTGTACTTACGTCATCTGTCTCTGTAATGACGTCGTCTCTCTCTCTGTACTTACGTCATCTCTCTGTAATGACGTAGTCTCTCTCTCTCTGTACTTACGTCATCTCTCTGTAATGACGTAGTCTCTCTCTCTGTACTTACGTCATCTGTCTCTGTAATGACGTCGTCTCTCTCTCTCTGTACTTACGTCATCTGTCTCTGTAATGACGTCGTCTCTCTCTCTCTCTGTACTTACGTCATCTGTCTCTGTAATGACGTCGTCTCTCTCTCTCTCTCTCTGTTACTTACGTCATCTCTCTGTAATGACGTCGTCTCTCTCTCTCTCTCTCTCTCTCTCTCTCTCTCTCTCTCTCCTCTCTCTCTCTCTTTTCTCTCTCTCTGCCAGTCAGTAACTACACTAATAATAAATTTTAAAAAACAACAAAAACCTCGCATTATACTTTTCAAAAACGGTCTAGTGCACTTAGAAATTGCCTTTGTTTTCGGAATCCCCTCAGACACAGCCACAGAGAGAGAGAGCGAGAGAGAGGAGAGAGAGAGAGAGAGATGGAGAGAAACCAATCATTGCAGGGGTCGTCGAATCCTTGCACCCTTATATGTTTCTCCGGGAATTCTAGAACCTCGCCGATTTTCTCGGAACAGCCGCGAAGAGCAGAGACAGACAACCAGGCGAAAGAGGAAGAACACCGGGCTGTCTCCGCGAGTTATTTGGCGTTAATTGCCAACTGTACCCGTGCTCGCTTCCTCTACGGCGAAATCGCCCGTCAAGGGAGAAGAAAACAAAGCACCCCCCACGCACACAAAAATGCAAGCAACTCGGGTAACTCTCTAGGCTTTAGTTTGTTTTGTTGTTTTTTTTTGTAGCATATAACGCGAAGCTAGTGCGTGTCTTGGCGACAATGATCACTGATTATGCAAACTTCGGGATTAGGATGAAATCAAAATGGCTGAGGATTGACTCAATCACTCGTGCGGGTTAGGGTTTCATGGAAATCAATCAATCTGTCTTTTATAACGGGAAAATTAGGTAGGTGAATAGGCGGGTGGTCCTATTGTTCGTGCTATTGAAATCTCGTGCCTCCTCTCGTCTTAAAACGCTTATGTCTTGTAAATCGTCACTGCTGGTTCTAAATGACAATCGCCAGTGTAATTACTCTTTAAATGCGACAGCCAGACGGGTAAATGCTCTCATGGTCGCCATTATCGAAGTGGGTCAGGTGATAATTACGGAAGTGACGATCGGCAAAGACGTTGAGCCAGATCAGGTGGATTTGTATAAATTTCGACATACAAAGACCGCATTTTTTAAAAAAAGAAATAATCTAAAGAACCCAATTTATTATTATTATTATTATTATTATTATTATTATTATTATTATTATTATTATTATGATACCTATTTCGTCGTTGCTCGGCATGGTATATACTTACTTCTGTAGATATATCTACTTCTGTAGATTATTGCTCGGATGCTGCTCAGTCCGCGGGACTTCTTGAGCGACTCGCAGTGTCCGTCCTCAGCCATCGAAGGATCGAGCGATGAAACAAATTAGCTTAGCGTTGTAACAATTCCTTTGGCGGTGTACCCCGGGGTTCCGTTTTAAGCCCTGCCCCGTTTGCTAATTTTTAAATTTAAAAAAAAAAGGAAAGAAATCAAAGTATAGAAATAAATCTGAAAATTGCCAGCAGTAATCATGACGGGGGGGGAGGTGGAATTTTAATTAAAAAGTACTAAATATAAATAAGAAAGGTGTTCATGCGCATTGATTAACCAGAAGATCCAAACATGTGGCCTACGTGTGTGTGTGGAAAGGTGACGCAGGGTCAAGAATGAAAATGTTAATATGGAGATCAAAGTATTCCAACTATTAATACGGGTTAAATAAGCTTAACTGATCACTTCATAATAAACAAGATGTCGCCACCCTGCCACCCTTGTTTAGGGCCCCAATCTGATAAACGTTATGCAGGCTTATAACAGAAAACAAAAAAAAGAAGGATATTTACAGGTTTGAAACAGTCTTTCGGTATTTCCTTAGTGCGGTCCCTGAACTCTCCTCTCCTCCCTCTCAGAACGTTTAGGAAATATTGAATCGCTAAGTTTAGTTCGTTAGTAGATATATGTTAGCGTCGGCGCTGAATAGATTTAACATTATACTTGACAACTGGTATAGACTTGAGCTAGGGTCGAGACTGGATATTTGGGGGGGGTGTCCCCTTTGGTAGTTAATTGGCTGCGGAACCATCGGCCGAAAAGATGGGCATCGGAGCGTTTCCAGCTCATTAACAGTTCTGATGTAGCTGCGTGATGATGATGATGCGATGCCATCCAGCCTCTTTGTAACTGCCATTTAGATTGTTTGCATAAAGATTCGCGAAGTTATCGATAGGGGGAGTTGCTACGTACCCTTTTAAGTCACTCACTGGGAGGGGTGGGGCAGAGTATAATCACAGATGGGCCATTATTACTCTCTACGGAAATAAATTAAAAGAAAAGCGACGATAACGTAATCTGAAAAGCTTGATATTCGATAATTTGAGGCAAAATCTTTAAAAAAAAAATAAAAACAAAAAAAACTGCATTTAAACAAAAGCGGATTGGATGGGGGGGGTTAAACTTGCCCCAAAACCGTCGATAACTATTTTAAAAGATCATGGCCGAAGTATTTTGTGACACGACATCAAATGACGACGCAGAGAACGCAGTGTTATCTTTCATTTAATAGCTGTTCCTCTGAAAAAAATATCAAACAGGGATATCGCTCGACCTAGTCGTCGTCTCACCGATATCGAGGGACTTTGATGAGCTACTCATTGAAAGGTGGGGGAGTAAACATCTGCTTCTGGGCTAATCCCCTTACGTCTTTCTTTCCCGCCCTTCCGGTATTTAATACTTATCCGATCCCTACCATCACCGGTTTCTGTAATACACCTTTTCCCACATGAAAGCAAATACAAGAATAAGTAGATAAAAGAATTGTAGAACGTGATCTGCCTGGGTTGGGGTGGTCGAGAACGGGAGGAAACGAGGCTAAATTAAGGAAGGGGCTTACACCTGTATCGGGGCTACCTGAGACGGCGACGGTCGAAACGTCAGGTATAAAGATGGGTTTTTTCTTCCCCCTGTTGTCTAGTTTGTCTCGTGTCTATCGCTCTAATATCACACGAGACAGAAGGGGCTGGTTGAAAGGAGCGAGAGAGAGGGAGAGAGATGAAGAGAGAGAGAGAGAGAGAAAAGCATCCCGTAAATCTTAATATTTTGACAACCAGAAATTTAATTTAGCAGGTGCGAAATCGAATCAGTCATCGCTTTCCAGTCGTGTTTTGATTGCTTATAAATTCCCTTCGACTTGACAGGTCGTTGATATCCGAGAGGCCCCCTTTCTAAGTCTCCCTGTCAAAAGCACGAACATTCGCGGGTTAAAAAAAAGAAAAAAAAAAGAAGAAGTAATAAAATCGCTTCTCTGGCGTTGTTCCGGTTCTTACACGCGAGCCGTGTTTTGCCATTCACCGGACGTCCATTCCCACCCCCCCCCTCTCCCGTCCGCCATGACAGATTAATCTATCTTTTGTTCCCACGTGGCTTGGGTAATATTTGACACGAGTCGACACCGACGGCTTGTCACGAAGGAGCGCGAGCACTCGAGACGAACATTGTTTGTTGTTGTTGTTGTTGTTGTTGTTGTTGTTCCACCCCCCCCCTTCTTTTCCTCCGGATTTTTGCAATATCATCCACCACACACACACACACAGACACACAAAAAAGAGATCGTCACAAGCTAAAGCCATTTGCAATAAATCCTCTCTGAAGAGCCAGGACCCGTATGGTTGCAGGGGAGATAATAACGCGAGCATATATTGAATATGGTCATGGATTATGCCTGACACCGGCAAAATATCCGCCACTAAAAACCAAATTACGTGGCCAGTCTGGCTGTTGAATAATTGATCTGATTGGAGTGTGTGTGTGTGTGTTGGGGGGGGATCAATGAATCGTCAATGAACAGGAAAGTCTGTGAAAAAAAATAAAAAGTTTCGGTTTGATTCACCCAGACCATTTGCCGTCTTAAAATGAAAAAGGAATATTTAAATAAAGTTCTTCGTCTTTCACCCTCAGACGCCGAAACCCGGCCAGCCGTGTCCCGTTTCCGTCACCATTTGCTATGCTCACAAGGTCCAGTCTGGCGCTTAACCCTTTACGACCTTCGAGGTGTTCTAACGCAAACTTACCCGGTACGCAGGCGAGTTTCGTATTTCCGAGGTGAAAGAAACATCAACCTTTGTTCTAATTTCATTTTCAGCTGTGGGCGAGTGACTGCGATAACTTTAAAGCAAACCTTGTGACTTTTTTTTAAAGATCAGAATTAAAGTTGATTTGCAGTCAAAGCCTGACATCTTAACAACGAAGGCGGAATACGAAAATCTCGTCCACTAATGTCTCAGGTAACAAGTTCTACACGAGGGCATGCCCTTCCACCCAGACGCGAGATATTGGGTCATTTAGAGGGAACGTCTCCCTAAGACGAACGCTTAGTCAAAGACCTGCTTGGGATCACATATCGGGCGTTCCCTTTCGTTTTAAAAGAGTTAATAATACCACGTTAAGCAGGAGGCAGACAAAAGAAATCAGTGCCGAGAAAGAGGTTATCCTCCAACGTGAATACCAATCTGTCGACTACTTTCACTATACACTGGAAATATTCAGAAACTAAATATAATTTGCTTGCTGCACGATTGCAGTCTGACCATCTACATACAACCATCTCTCCACCCACCCACCCCCCTCTTGGCAGGAATAATGGTGGGCTCAGTGGTTCACCGTAGTCAGGTTCGTGTCTACGAACAGATGTAAATGTGTAAGACATTTTATGTACGTTTAAATCCAGTAATTATACAGACGTTTATCGCTTTAAAAAAAAATTCTTTTCAAGTTCGTTAAAGTCAAAGAAGTTATTTTTTTTTGGTGTGGATGAGTAGCTTTTTCCCGGAGATTCATTTAAAGATAATGAAGCATTGCTATCGATAATGTGACGTTACTTAGTTATTTATGCTTTTAATTCATAAATTTCTCATTGCTTGATAAAAATGTTTTCTACTCTACAAATGATCACCCTGGACCCCCGAATAACAGATTACTGTTACTGCAGTTTTTGCGCTACTGGTAGAGAAGAAAGGGAAGTAATCGATGATAATCCGCTTTTGTAAGATTGAAAACTAATAAAAGGAGTTTAGTTTAAGATAAACAGTAAAATTGAAGATGTTTATTATTGCTAAGAACTACAACAACGGGTTCACTGCTATTTTTGTTTTTATTTATTTAATAGTTCTAACAGTTTTCTGGGAAAATGCGAGGACACAGAAGACATACGGACAGAGAGAGATGAAGCGACAGATGAGAGAGAGAGAGAGAGAGCGAGAGAGAGAGAGAGAGAGAGAGAGAGAGAGCCGAATAATAGTGAGGCAATAAATGATTACGCGAATTTAGCGGTGAACACCGACTGATGTAGGGAATCTTTTGTGCTGGTAATGTCATAAACTAGGGCCAGGTGAACTCCTCTCGTATGTCGTCGTTACTTAAGCAACATAAAACAAGAATGTGTGAGCGCACGCAGATGTTTTGGAAAGGGCTTAAAAAAAATTAACGGTTACTGATTTTTTTTTTAAAAAAAACAAGATTAACTGTTAGATTATAAACAAGAGAAAACAATTCGTTTTAAATGCACTTATTATAAGATACTGGTGTTTTTGCATTTTATTAATTATTTACTTTATACAATACCCTTCCTGTGTTAAATACATTAATTAATTAATTAATTAATGATAACAACTAAAACAACAACAATACAATAAATAATAATAATAATAAATAATAATAATATAATAATAATAATAATAATAATAATATATAATAATAATAATAATAATAATATAATATGATGATGATGATGATGCAGATAAATGCTTGATTTATGTGCTTGTAGTAATAACCAAATAACATATGTATTTTATGAAAAGAAAGCTTAATCCACCATTCAGTACAGTAATTATTTAGTGATTCTCATCGATTCTTTTTCGTTAGAAGCTCAGATAAAAAGAAAATATCAACACTCTTAAATATCTGTTAGAATAATTACATATCACATACCCGTACTATATCCTATATTCTACTTTACAGCTACGGATCTTGTGTTTGTGCGCGCGCGGTCATTTCTAGGTAACTAGAGTTATCTCCCCCTTTTAGTGCTCACAAGTTTAGCTGCTATCAATAAACCCAAACCGTTTCGTTTGTCCTCTCTCTCTCTCACTATTTTTGCTGTCACGCCAGACACCTGCACTTTTATTCTCGCAGATTTCTTCGGAAAAACGGCAGAGTGCGCTGATCTATTCAACGCGCAGGTTATCAGAGGTTTTCGATCGATGCTAAAAGGTAGATGATGGAGGGGGGGGCGATCCGGACTCTACATCCTCTGGAATGGTCACCTAAACAATCACCATAAACAAGGAGCCAGGGCCACTTTCCGTAGAGCTTTGGTCGTAACGCTCGTCGGTTCGACTTACCTGCAATCTCTTTACTCTAAACAAGACAATTTGCAGGTGGTGGGGCGTGGAAAGTCTCTCCCAGGTGGAGCTCTCCGTCTTTAAGAGGTGGTAGCGGGGGGGGGGGACGAAAGGCGTCAGAAGCAAAAATCCTGGTGGCCGTATAGCGAAAGGAAACCTGCCGAGCCGTTTGGCCACCCAAGCCAGCCTCCACCGGTATTCGAACTCGGGCCTTCCCCTCTTACCCGCCATACCGCTATTACTACCGCCGAGGTACCGCATTCTACTGGCACCAACTGCTGTAAAGAGATGGTCGCCTATATTTCCTGTGGTTTATCTAGGAGAAAGCATAAGGGAAAAGCATCAAGAAAGATAAGTCAGGAATTACGCAGTAACTGGTGAAAGGGAGACAAATAAAATTATTTAAATGCAAGAGATATTTCTTTCGTGAGTTGCATTCAACTAATTAACGATTACGCGACCGTTAAACGTTTTTTCCTCGAAAACGTAAAATTTTCATAGCTACTGCCCTACAAATAGCTATTATATTATTATTATTATTATTATTATTATTATTATTATTATTATTATTATTATTATTATTATTATTATTATATTATTATTATTATTATTATATTATTATTATTATTATTATTAAAATAACCTGTTAAAAGTATCAATAATCGTAAATTAATTTCTTCCGGCAAATTGTTTGTTTGTTTTTTTTATTTAATTTAAAACTTATAATAAATTTATAATAAATTTTTTAAAAAATAAGCTGCAGAAAGATGGATGATGAAACAAAATATCAAAATATAGCGGGCAGATTGGACGGTCGGGTGTCAGCCTTGTACAGAACAGAGGACACAACACTCCAGCCACGTAGGTTCATACAGACATTAAAATCATGCATTACTGCTTCACTGAAATTCAAGGACAGCTTACCGATGACTGTAATAATAATAATAATAATAATAAATAAATAAACGAGTATATCCATTTTAAATGAGGCCTGATAAACAGGAGTCGCCTTCACAGTTCTGAATCGCGTCACGCAGGTGGGGGCTTTTCAAGGGGCGTAACTCCGCCAAGGTTGTCGACTGAAGAACAAAGCGGATTTTTTTTTCCTCTCTCTCTCTCACCTGACTGACGTCATGCAAAAAGTTGAAAGCGGTCGTGAGTGACGCGATCACAAAGGTAAAGGGAACAAAAACAACAACAACAACAAAAAAAAGCAAAATGTTAACCCTTTTTGGTGAAAATATGCTACATTTAAACTAACCGTGCGGACCCGAAAGAGATCGCAAGGCGGCTATAGAAGGAACTAGAAACGGTATTACATCCATCGCTCTGATCAAAGTAAAATGGAGTCGAATAAAAAAAACAACAAACAAACAAACTGTGCGATCAGAGCATCACCATGACTACGGCTTATTTCGATACGTTATTCAGAATTATTACTACTATTTACGCCAAAATCCAGAAAGGCTAGTAGAGTATTTCTAAGAAGAAAAGGGGAGAGCACCCATTTCCGTCTCCGCTTCCGATTTGGCGCTAAGAATTATTATTATTTTTTTTTTTTAAAGTAATAAGTTCCTACATTTCGGACTCAACTCAAAAGATCGTTTTAAGGGAGCGAGAACGTTTTAACAGCGTTTGACTAAACTAGAAAAGACGACTACAGTAAGTGGTCTTCAGAGAAATTTAGAAAAAGAAAAAAAACAAACTGTAAAACTCAGTAGGTTACGAAATATTTTTTTCCTTTAATTTTCTTTGTCAACGCGGTCTCTGGATAAACCATTTTATTATTGTATCACGAAACGACAGTACGGATACTGTCCATACCAGTGCTGGGTAACGTAGAAGCAACCGATACGGTTCAGAGTTTAACCGAAACATTAAACTATATGGATAATTTGGTGTTTGTGAATGCGGGTACGGACTCTGCTGATGGCACAGATTCAGTATAACGTGGTCGGCGCGAAGGTAAGCTATTATACACTACATCGCAGGAAAGCAGCGACACCTCTCACCAAAGACAGTCACTAGGCATGGAGCTCGGAACCACGCGTCTGAGGCACAGCGAATATATACCCCTTGAACACGTGCGCTGAAGATCTCTAATTGGCCTTTAAGTCTGTGACCCGTCTGGGGAGGTCAAGCGAGACAGCATCGTTCTTAGCTAATATAATCGACACTCTTTGAATTCGTCTCCGAAATATGTTGCAGAAATGTGATGGTTTTGAAACGTATGAACATAAATAAATAAATGACGGACTCCAGAAAATTCACATCTAATTCTTAAGAGAATAAAAAAAAAAAAGGCTGCGGAAGTCGGTATATTGGCGAACTCGCTATTTATGATTCCGGATACGGATCGCTCCCCGACTCAGTCGAGGCTGAGCTCGATGTTGATATCTCTCGGTCTTCTGTGCGGACTCATTCCATCTGTGCGCTGTTCCTGTCGTCTTCTTTCGGGGATGCTTCTCTGCTTCCTCTCACTAATGATCCGACAGTTTCTGGTAGTTTCCTTCCTCGTTGACAGTGCGAGTCGCGTAAACTGGAAGCCACTCGATTTCCGTATACGTACGAAAGACGCCATTACTGTCGGTTCCGGGGTTTTTTAATAAGGAGAAGGCTAAAGTTATGGGAGACCACCTGGGCTAGGTGTTACGAAGGCAAGTTGATACAGCTCCACTATTTCATAATAAAATGTATAGGTGAGCTATAATCGACGTCATGAAGTCGTCGATTATAGCCCCTTCTGTACGCCAGCATATGACGTTAGTGTCATCCATACCCCAGCATATGACGTCATTTATAGTATCATCCATACCCCAGCATATGACGTCATTTATAGTATCATCCATACCCCAGCATATGACGTCATTTATAGTATCATCCATACCTCAGCATATGACGTCATTTATAGTATCATCCATACCCCAGCATATGACGTCATTTATAGTATCATCCATGCCCCAGCATATGACGTCAATCATAGCCTCATCTATTTACCTTTTAATCAGGAATTACTTAAGCTATAACAACTAACTCACACGGTCTCTTCTATTGTTTGATTTTCCGATTCTAATGGATAATTAAAATTAACTAAAATGTACGTGCAAGATCGAAGAAATTTTATCGCATTTTCCTTAGTTTGCCCACATCTGGAATATGTTGTACAGGTGTGCTGAGACCTTATTTTAGACAGGTTAATGACATTAAAATTATTAGATACATTCAGATTATATTTAAGACGTGTAAAGGGGAAAATCTCATAACGGATTTTAAACAGCAAAAGATTTCACCGTGGGTTAATACTGAAAAGCAAAAGAAAATTAGCAAAGAGATTTGCGGCGATATCGGGCTGGTTAAATGTCGTATTTCTTCCCTCTGCAGGACTTGTATAAGCCGCGATGGTTTCCTGTCTTCAACCAATAAGTAAACACAGTTATTGAAAACATTTTAAATTCCTGCTTAAAAAATCCGAATTAATTTTTTAAAATAAGAAATTTTATCGGGGGCGTTTTGTGAGTATTAAAAAAATAATAAATTCATAAGATGAATAAAACAGTAAAGTACCAAGTCGATAGAAAGAATTATTTGAACATTTAAGATCGTAAATCGATAGGCTAAAAATACTTATTCTTTCTTATAAAATAGTATATATATATTCTAAGTAATTGTATTTCATTAAATTTAATTATTTTACGATGGTACACTGTTGGCAGTTCATATGCAAGATTTGCTAAAAGTCACATGAATGACTGGCTGTTCAAACAGAGAAGAAGATTAAACGATTTCCTCAATCTAGAGGGAAAAAAGTAATTTATAATTAGGAGTGAATGTTTGTAAAATGTATACAGGCATACTTATGTAGCGCTGTTTCCTTATAACGCTCTATATCCTGGAGGAAAACTCTAACATATTATAATGACCCCTTATATAGCGCTCAGAATGCGTGCTTGGTAAACAGAGCGCTCTACAAAAATCGTTGTATGAGAGGTCATTATAGCATGTAGGAGTTTTCTTCCATAATAAAGATCGTTATAAGGAAACAGCGCTATAAGAGGTATGTCTGTATAAGTGAACTTATATGGGAACCTATGATGTGTGTAGTTCATATATTAATAGTTTTAAAAGTTTAACCTGTTCTTTTGCTCAATTATGGAAGTTGTACTAGACAGAGAAGATAACTTTTTTTGTCCAGGTGTTGCACTTTCTAAAATTATGAATAAAATAACAACCACAGAGTTTAATTAATTATTTTTTGTTGCTGTTTAATGAATTTAAAAAAAACAACAAAATAATGTGAGGCGGGGGTGTTAACGGAGATTTTATCAGGCGGTGGGAGCATAGAGAGAGAGAGAGAGAAGAGAGAGAGAGAGAGAGAGAGAGAGGAGGAGAGAGAGAGAGATGAAGATGAAGTGAGAGAGAGAGAGATGAAGGAGAGAGGAGAGATGAAGTGAGAGAGAGAGATGAAGTGAGAGAGAGAGAGAGATGATGAAGTGAGGAGAGAGGAGAGAGAGATGAAGTGAGAGAGAGAGGGAGATGAAGTGAGAGAGAGAGATGAGAGGAGAGAGAGAGGGAGATGAGTGAAGAGAGAGAGATGAGTGAGCGAGGAGGAGATGAAGTGAGGAGAGAGATTGAAGTGAGAGAGAGAGAGAGATGAAGTGAGAGAGAGAGATGAATGAAGTGAGAGCAGAGAGAGAGAGATGAAGTGAGTGAGAGAGAGATGAAGTGAGAGAGAGAGATGAAAGTGAGAGAGAGAGAGATGAAGTGAGAGAGAGAGGGAGATGAAGTGAGAGAGAGAGATGAAGTGAGAGAGAGAGAGAGATGATGAAGAGAGAGAGAGAGAGATGAAGTGCGAGAGAAGAGATGAAAGTGAGAGAGCGAGAGAGAGAGAGATTGCGAAAGAGCAGAAGTAGAAGAAAAAGCACGAACACTAAGACTGAGAAAAGGGTAAGAAATCAGACGTAGTTTTTTTTAAAAAGAATAAACACCGATGAGAAACTCGATTGCCAGCAATTACAAACTCTTTTTATTCTTTTGTGATTATCTGGGGGTAAATAAATGCCTCGTATAGAAGGATTTCAGACATCTTTATTGTCGCAGAGAATCTGATATTACTTCCAGTGACACTTCTCTCGAAAACAAAGCGGAACAAAGGTATTCATTCCTTTGTCCGTTACTGTACGCTAAACAAACCTTCCACTGCTAATTATACAGACAGAAGAATAACAATACTTTTCTTCCTCTTTGTTTTTTGTTCCAACCCGTTATAATTGGCCAAATCAGTTTCTACCTACGCCGGCGCTAATCGGGTTTTTGAACTACCCCGGTGTTCCAGAATCGCCTGTAATTATTCTCATCGCGAGCTGAGAGTATTATGGCAGAGAAACAAATGAGAGATCGGTCAGCCCCTCCCCTCCTTCTAGCAGAAAGAGGTCCCCACCCCTCGTCACGACAGTACCTATACCTGTCGGGTGAAGCCAATCACTCGGCTCCCTTTTTTTTGTTGTTTCCTGCTGATTTTCTTATTTCCAATCGGATCTTTAATGAGCATTCATGAGCCAGTCGTCCCGGGTAGAAGGTAGACGCATGGGCCCCCACCTGGGATCGATTTCACAACCCTTCTCTCTCTCTCACAAGTGGGGTCTTCTACGTTGGCGGCGAGGCACCTGCTAAAGGCTCAACTTAAAAAAGGGGGGGAAGAGAAAAGTTTTCCCTCTTTTATTTTGTTTGTTTCTGTTTTTGTTTTTTTTGTCTTATTTTTAAACATCAAGAAAAAAATATATTAGGGTCCCATAAAGAAATAAAGCCCTTATTAAGCTCCTCCGACAATGGGTCGTGAATAATTATCGAACGTAGCCAATGGGAAAGGGCGCAGATTCTAATCGCTAATCGGCCCCGGCCGGGCGTTGTTCGCTATACACGACGACGACAACAAGAAAAAAAAGTTTATAAATCTTTATTAAGATTTCCGGAAATAATTCCAAATTAATCCAGACGTGAACTTTAACAAATCGCTGTAGCTTTTACCTGCTGACTTAGATATTTGTTAAAATATTCCGTCTTTCCAACTTTATCCTAAATTAATTCTAGAAGAAAGGAGAGAAGCACCCATCGGTGATGAAACTAAATGCACATTACTAAGATAGACGGCAAAAATACAGTTTAATGTTTATACATCAAAACTGTAAAAAAACATTTTATTGTTTATTAATTTTGTATGTATTTTAAAATGTTTTATAATTTATAATGTATTCAATAATGTTTAGTATAATCTAATATGTGTTTTAAAATGTTTAATATAATTTAATATGTGTTTAAGAATGTTTAATGTAATTTAATATGTGTTTAAGAATATTTAATATAATTTAATATGTGTTTAAGAATATTTAATATAATTTAATGTGTTTAAGAATGTTTAATGTAATTTAATATGTGTTTAAGAATGTTTAATGTAATTTAATATGTGTTTAAGAATATTTAATATAATTTAATATGCATTTAAGAATATTTATATAATTTAATGTGTTTAAGAATATTTAATATAATTTAATGTGTTTAAGAATATTTAATATAATTTAATGTGTTTAAGAATATTTAATATTATTTAATATGCATTTAAGAACGTTCAATATTAACGTTGTAAAATGTTCGAAATTATTTTGCTAAATTCATATGCTTTGAATATTGCTTGGTATTAATCTTCTATGGTTTTGATATTGATTGCCTTTAATTTTTAATACTTTAAATACTGTTTTAAATCAAATTTAAAAGCTTTTCATATTTTCTTTTATCATATTTTAAACGCATTTAATATACTTTTCGTTGTAAAATTTTGCAAGCTTCATATACTGTGTAATAATAATTTTTATACATTTAATAATCTGATATTAAATCTATATACTTTTTAACAATGATGTATAATATTTTTTTTCTAATACAGCATGATACCCATTAGTAAGCTTGTAATAATTTCATATATTACTTTTAATACTGACAGATGTGAGCATTCAGCACTTCTAGTACCTCTGATAGTGAATCAATATCACCGGCTCTTGTTCCTCAACACGCTGAATGTCCACGGTTACAGCTCTAGTCAGTAATGACAGTTTGCTAGTGGGCCAGAGAGTAATCAGACATAAGCGGTAGGCTCCAAGCTACTTTATGAGATGGTGATTTCACCTACTCCATTTCCACTCGGGTCTTCCTGTCTTCAACAATTTAAGTATGACTTGGATTCTGCTCTACATATACTACAGCGCCGCTCTCATCATCTCCTGGCTCAAATTACTGCGTGGCCGTTGAAACAAAAACTGCATCTTTTCCACCACAAAGTTAATATCTAAAAACACCGCTCACCCACGATACACATTTCCTTGCACGTCGAGATGAGAGCCCTGTCTCTCTATTTATCCGTGGTTGAAATGACACGAGGATGCCGAAGAAAACTGAAATGAGCCTCGAAACCCAGAGAGGTTCGACGTTTTAAGATTATAAACCATCATTCGTGTTATAGCGTCTGTTGCTGAAAGTGTTTCCTGCTTGTTCGTTAAGGACACAGCTTCCTGATGAAGTAGAAACATTGCGGAAGTTATGTCATCTATCCTTATTCCAATTACCTACATTTCGGAAGTTACATCATCTATCCTTATTTCAATTACCTACATTGCGGAAGTTACGTCATCTATCCTTTTCCAATTACCCGCATTGCGGAAGTTACGTCATCTATCCTTTTCCAATTACCCGCAGTGCGGAAGTTACGTCATCTATCCTTATTTCAATTACCTACATTGCGGAAGTTACGTCATCTATCCTTATTCCAATTACCTACATTTCGGAAGTTACATCATCTATCCTTATTCCAATTACCTACATTTCGGAAGTTACGTCATCTATCCGTATTTTAATTACCTACATTGCGGAAGTTACGTCATCTATCCGTATTTTAATTACCTACATTGCGGAAGTTACATCATCTATCCTTTTCCAATTACCTACATTTCGGAAGTTACGTCATCTATCCTTTTCCAATTACCCGCATTGCGGAAGTTACGTCATCTATCCTTTTCCAATTACCCGCATTGCGGAAGTTACGTCATCTATCCTTTTCCAATTACCCGCATTGCGGAAGTTACGTCATCTATCCTTTTCCAATTACCTACATTGCGGAAGTTACATCATCTATCCTTTTCCAATTACCTACATTGAGGAAGTTAATCATCTATCCTTATTCCAATTACCTACATTGCGGAAGTTACGTCATCTATCCGTATTTTAATTACCTACATTGCGGAAGTTACGTCATCTATCCGTATTTTAATTACCTACATTGCGGAAGTTACATCATCTATCCTTTTCCAATTACCTACATTGAGGAAGTTAATCATCTATCCTTATTCCAATTACCTACATTGCGGAAGTTACATCATCTATCCTTTTCCAATTACCTACATTGAGGAAGTTAATCATCTATCCTTATTCCAATTACCTACATTGCGGAAGTTACGTCATCTATCCGTATTTTAATTACCTACATTGCGGAAGTTACGTCATCTATCCTTATTTCAATTACCTACATTTCGTAAGTTACATCATTTATCCTTATTACAATTACCCACATTACGGAAGTTACGTCATCTATCCGTATTTCAATTACCCGTGAGTCATTTGTATCAATGCATGACTTCCACAACCGCCCTCACGAATGCCGTTCCGAAAACATGAGAAACGAAACCCATGGTTTTCATAGAAGTCGCCATTTCAGTTTCGCCCTGGACGATTTTGAAGTAACCTAGAGCTTTCTTTCCTCGTGCCTTTGTTTTCTGATCCTGCTTAATTGAGTATTCAGAGCTTAAAGTTAACGCGAGAATATGCGTGATTTCATCTGGCTGTTAACGACGCCTTCACTTGGTGCTGCGAGAGATCTCTAAAATTAAACAAACTTTTAAAAAAATAGATAGTTTTAAACGTCTTTATGGAACAGGCTGGAGACTGTAAACTTGGCGGGTGGACTTTCTCGAAACACCTATTGCTTTGTAAATTTAAATTTAAAAAAATATATATATATATATTTGCCTACGTAACGTTTACTAAGAAAAATATCGACACAATCTATGCCATTAAATAATCGCTCGAAAACTGCTTGGATTTCTATAGCAGATAGAGAGGGGAAGTTACCGGCACATCTAAGTTACAATACAAATTAAATATACGAAGGTGTTAAAGCAATTTTTTGTTCGTTTGTTTTTGCTTTGTCTCATCGAAACCGAAGTAAGATATCGTTAAAGGGATACCAGAAATTTTAAACTTTCATGGCAATCTTCAGTCGAGGAGACACACACCCCCCAAAAAAAAACGCTTTGTATACATCAGAGTTGCATGTAGTTGCATAACGCTTGATTTCTTTCTTATTTAATGTCACGTAAACAATCTTTATATAGCTGGTCCTTTGTCTTTTTTTTTATTTGTTAAATGGTAGTCATTAATGATAAAGGAAAAGTACCTCTTGTCTAGGGTTGGTCGCATATTTCATTGTCGTGCATTGCAAGGCATTCGGACGTGACTACATTTCCTACTCCCGCTTCAAAAGAGCTCTAAAAACTAGATGGCGGTCTCCAAAGTATTTACATGAGAATACTGAATAAATTACTTCCCAACCCCCCCTTCTTTTTTTTACACATGCATCTGATAATTTGCAATTACTAATTTCGCATTGAAACTGAATTACAAATACCAGTAACAGATGTGTAAACTGTGGATCTCCGGTTCCTTCAAACGATGTTGAAGCATCATTCATCTTTGAGTTTTCAAAGTAATCTGCTAATATGCTGCTGTTCTTGTTGGACGGGGGAAAGGTGGGTTCCCCCAAATATATATATATATATATATAATAAAGCAAACAGGTAAATATAGAGATCTTCCAGCTGTTATTTTACGGTTGCCCAATTTGCGTCGGGAACACGTTTTACATAAAATATCTGGGAGACTGATGAAGTAGAAATTAAGCGAGACGCGTTTTCTTTTTGAGAGGAGGGAGCTGGGTCCTGTCCGTTAATTCGCATGCTCCTCGCAATTTGTTTTTACTTATTTACTTATTTATCGAAATCTACCCATTTCACGATATCCGGGCGAACTGAAAAATCCGTCTGATCGATCGCTGACATTTTCGAGCGTTATCGAGCCACCACAAAGGAAAAATCGGAAGGGAAATGTAATGGTGAAAGTGGGTTGTTCTGAATTTGGGCGAAGAGGAAGAGAAATGAACAGTGAAAGATGGAGGTTGCGAATAAAGATTTTCTCCGAAGGTCTGAGAGTAGAGATTAGAATTTCATGCAGCAACCCTCCATCCTGGATTTAAAGAGAGAGAGATTTTAAGCATTTCATTTAGCGCCACTTACACTCTTCAGTCGAGTGGTGCAAGATGCAATCAAGTTTGTGTGTATATATAAACTTTCTCTCTCTCCATCTTCTCTCTCTCTCTCTCTCTCTCTCTCTCTCTGTACTGACATTATATCTCTCTGTAATTACCTCATCTTCCTCTCCATCATCTCTCTCTCTCTCTCTGTACTGACATCATATCTCTCTGTAATTACATCATCTTCCTCTCCATCATCTCTCTCTCTCTGTACTGACATCATATCTCTCTGTAATTACATCATCTTCCTCTCCATCATCTTTCTCTCTCTCTCTCTCACTTTCTTGTGTGTGTATTCAAATACTCGTGTCTCCTTTCTCTCTCCCCCTCGCTCTTTTACAGAATATAACAATAAGCACAAGATATTACTGTCTTCGGCCGCTGGTCTTAAACGAAGCTGGTACGACGCGAGAGATTCCGAAAAGAAAACGACCGACTAATGTCGGAGAGTGAGTGCCAGCCAGCACCACCACAACAGCACTGCTGTCGACATCCGACTTCATTTTAGATCTCCTGTCGACGACAGGCGGCTAAACTTATCAGATCAGAGATGGTTCTAAGTCACAACCGGCGTATAACTAACTCATTGGCGCCACCATATGTACATGAAAATATGTTGTTGTTTTTTTAATTATCGCTGTTAAAAATACATACGTACGTACGTACATACGTATAGATCACGTGACAAAGAATGGCCCCCCCCACGTCTGGTCGAAACGCGGCTACCTGGATTCTCTATTTCGGGTGTCTGTTGTCGGATTTTGAAATTTATTTTCGTAACTATGTTTCTTAATGTATAGGTGTTGCTGTTGTTTCTCCCCCTTTGTTGTCGCTCTTTCTCTGTGACAAAGGTTGGTAGCCAGACAACGTTCTTCAGGTTTACATATAGCTTCCCTCTTTTTCAAAAAAAGGGAAAGTTCCCCCCGACTTCAAGCGAGAGCTCTGAAAACCTCAGCGAGCCCCCTCAAAATGTCCCTTTCTAACTCCCTCCTTCTCGCTATTCCCCCTCATTCTCTCCCTCCCCCTCTACCTTTTCTCCACTCCTTCCTTCTCGCTCTTCCCCCTCATCTCTCTCCTCCAACCCTTTCCTTTCTCCATCCCTCTTTCTCGCTCTTCCCCTTTATCTCTTCCCTCCCCCTCATCTCTCTCTCTCCCCCTTTCCCTTTCTCCATCCCTCTTTCTCGCTCTTCCCCCTTATCTCTCCCTCCCCCCCTCTCTCTCTCTCTTTCCGCTTGTTTCACCTTTCTTTTATGCTGTTAGCGTTGTTTTCGTTGTTAAATAACCTGGGGTTGCGAAGAAAGGAAGAAAAAACAGAGGGGGGGAGAAACCACGCACGCACACGGGAACAGACAACAGCAGCTCACTAACTAACTTCCGAAATCCCGAAGTAAACAAAGGGGTTTCTCCTTAGGTATTCATAATGGGCCATTTGCGTGTACCCATTCCCCCCGACGCGTTCTTGCTACAATAACACAGCGATTTCAATGATAATGACCCGATGGTTGCACGGTGACGTCAGGCATCGCTACGCGCACTGGCCCACGGGAAGTGGTGGTGGAGGGAGAAAAAAGTTTCGAAGTTTTTGCCGCGCTCGGCACGGAAAAAGGGGCCCCCCTCGTTAGAAATCGGAGAGGAGTGCGACGCGACGTGGCTTTCTACTCGCGAGCTGCGGCTTGCTGAGGGGGAGAGGAGTGGCTGGACGGGTGGGGTGGGGTCGGGGTGGTGTTCGAATCAGCGAGACGAAAGCCGGCCCATCGCTTCTCGCGTTAAAGGGGGTAGCCGCTCTGCGCTGTCGGGTCTTCTGGTGATGGCGGTCATGATGAAAGGTCCGGGAGAGGGTGGTGGTGGGGAGACAAAGAGGGGCTACTTAACTCCGCGGACGGCATATGTCGTTCGCTCGAACGATCAACCGTGATGCCAGGCAGAAGGCGAGTTTGCCATTTAGTAGCGGGTGCGATTCCGGACACTGAGCTTCGCCATTCCTTATTATCATCATCCTCGGGACAGCAGCGCCATTATCTTCCCCTGGAGGTGGGGGTGGCTGGGCACTCCTTATTCTCTCTCTCTCTCTCTCTTAACGACCAGGCGAAGCAGGACATAAATACATAATAATAATAATAATAATAATAATAATAATAATAATAATAAATAATAATAATAATATAATAATAATAATATATAAATTTAGGGTTTTTACTGAGTAGCGAACGACAGGACCAAGAACTACTGGCACGTGCGACCAAAAGCGCGACGGGTAACTAACTTCGATCCCTGGCGGTGAGGCGCCCTCTCTGTTCGCGCGCGCGCGAGGGAGAGAACACACACACACACACACACACACACGCACGCACCAGGTAGGCTGTCTATCTACTCACAAAGACCCTTGCCGTCTCTAGTGTAGGCGGAACACCCAGTCAACGTACATTTTCGCTCTCCCCACCTTTATAAAAAAAAAAAAAAAAAATAGGGGGGTACTGAATTATTGGGTGGCATGAATTATTCATAGTTCTTAATATTCTTTCTCGGGTCGTCAAAACGGGAAAATTTTCTTTTTACTGTCCCTCCTCCTCGCCTCTCTCTCTCTCTCTCTCTCCTCTTTCCCCTCCTTCTCTTTCTCCACCTCCGTCTCCCCCCTCCCTCTCTCTCCCCTCTCTTCTGTGTCGTCTCTCCATCTCTCTCTCTCTCCCTCTCTCTGTATCTCTCCTCTCTCTCTCTCCCCTCTCTCCCCTCCTTCTCTTTCTCCACCTCCGTCTCCCCCTCCCTCTCTCTCTCTCCCTCCCTCTCTCTCCCCCCCCTCTCTCTCTCTCTTTTTTGGCCTTTCCACAAGTGTCTAATCAAGGCATTGTAAATTGGGAAATTTACTGAGTTTTGTTTGTGTAGTTGTCGTTTCGTGTGTTCCCGGGGCGGGCGCTGGACGTCTGCATCCTACCCCCAGAAAGGTCGCATGCTTTTTATCAAAGATCTCGCAATACAGATCTGATCATTAAATGATTTCTGCATCTGGAACTAAACCCCCGCTTTGGAGGGCAGGTGAGCGGGGCTCCGGGGGAAGCTAAAACAATTTGAATACTTTCAAAACACGCTGTCGCTACGCGTCGGGCGAGGGCAGACGTTCTTCCCCCCCCCTCTTGTTTCTTTACGGACGCCAAATTACCATTACGTACAAATTATTAGGCTTACTGTGCAATTGGATCCGAACACAAAGAGGCAACTTTTCTGTACAAAACTCCGGTCCCCGATCAGTCGCCTGAACACACGCACTATTAAACCGAGATATTCCTACCCACGTGGCGTATATTAGACGAAAGGAGGTACAGGGACTATTCATATTTTAATAAAAGGAAAAGTGTGTGGAAGACTCGGGGAGAAGGGGAGGGGAGAGAAAACAATAAAAAAAGAAAAAAAGAAAAAAAACAAACAAAAAAAAAACAAAAACAAGAAAATCGGTCTTTCAATAAAAAAAAAAAAAAAACTTGCATTTCCTCCTCTCTCCCTCCCCCTGTTCTAAAGTCGAAATAAAAAATGTAACTTTTTTTTGCCAGAGAGTTTAGGGGGCGCCGAGATGCTGGGCGAGCCTGGTAAAGTCAGACCTTCGGATGGGAGAACGAAGGTGGGGGGGGACGACGAAAACGACAACAACAACAACAAAAAAAAAAAGTTTTCTATTCTTTCCGCCAACTCTCAGACTTTGCGCTGACGGAGCCAGCCATCTGCCGTTTGGTAGAAAAACAACTTATTAATTGTTCTTTGTTATTCACGACTGTTGGTTTTCTTTGCAGGCCGTACAAAGAATCTTTTCAGCTTTAGAGTAGTTGCGAAGCGCGTTTTTTCTCATTTGCATCAGGCATACTTGTATGAGAGGGAGGACGGCCCATTGTGGAACGGCTGAGAACAGGAGGAAACGGGGGGGGGGAGGGAGAGAGAGAGAAAGGGGGGAGAGACAGCGGGGAGGAGAGAGGAGAGGGGGAGAGAGAGAAAGAGGGAGGGAGGGAGGGAGAGAGAGAGAGAGAGAGTCGGTTGTTGTATGGTGCGTGTTTTTGTTTTTTTTGATTTTAATCCCGACCGGCGAATGGTCCGGAAAGTTCGGCGGAGAAAGCATCAACTTCTGGGTTTTCTTTCCCTCCTCTCTCCCACACCCACCCCACCCCACTCCACCCCCACCACCCCCCCCAAGGAAAAAAAAAAAACTGTCGACGAGGCGCGAACGGGTTTCCCCTAGCGTCGGCCGCGTCCCTTTTTTCCTTTTCTTCTTCTTCTTCTTCTTTTTGGCGCGAAAGAGTTGCAATTCAAATCGAGGGGCCGGATTTCGGGTCGATCGCCGGAGACCGCCGCTCGGAAACGGGCTGGGCCCGGCGAGACGGTGTCCCCTCGGTCTCCGTCCAGGCCTGGGGGAGCTCCTACTGACCGGGAGCCGCGAGAGTCGGGTGGGGTGGAGGCGTGCGCGGCGACGGCGGTTAGGGCCGCTCTGCCCGCCCGCCACCTGGCGCCGAAAGGCCGCCTCGTTCCCGCACGTCGCCATCTCCGTTCTCTCCGCCGACTGGAGAGACCGCGAACGAAGACGATTCCGGAGCCGTACTTCGTGTCTCTCACCTCCCCTACCCCCCACAACACACACACACACACTGGAAGCTTCGACCCGACGTCGTGATCGCAAACCTCAGGTTCATTCTCGCGAAAACACGGCGACAAAACCTCCACGGATGTTTCAGCCATTCAGAATTTTGCCTCCCGCCCCTCGGACTCGTGTTTTCCATTTGCCTTGTCCCGTTCACCATTCGCTGAGCCCACGTGTTGTTGTTTGTTGATTTCATGAAATCTGACGAGAACGGACATTTAAACAAAGCAGATTTCCAGAAATGAAAAAGGAAATAAATCACACCATCTTTACCTTAATTTAATAGACTGATAGCTAAAAAACTACAACCATTCATTCAAATCGGAATCTCTGAAACCCTGCATTAAAACCAAAAAAAAAATCTATTATTTATTGAATATTAATTTGGTGGAGGCATTGTATTCTGTGGGCAAATTTTGCATCTTAATTATTTTAATTCGAGTTCATCTCGGGAAACATACAAATGGAAGGTTCGCATACCAGGCGGAATATTATTGTTGATGTATTGCTCACTTACTTCGTAAAATAAAAGAATTAGTCGGTCGGTGCTTGTCCCGGAGGTCGTAAAGACTCGATTTGATGCTTTACTTACTTTGTTAGTTGGCTTAGACTGAATTAAAATACTTACCTTTCGACATGTATAATTTGTAAAAGCGATGATCTCTTGTTTCCGAAAACCTGCGGATTGTTTTGTTTGGGGGGATGTAGGTAGACTGAATTAAAATACCTATCTTTCGACATATACAATTTATAAAAGCGATGATCTCTTGTTTCCGAAAACCTGCGGATTGTGTTTTGTGGGGGGGATGTAGGGGGGGGAGAGAGAGAGAGAGAGAGAGAGAGAGAAAGCAATTCTCGAAGTTCGTCTCGTTCTCTATTGGAGCTCTCCTTCCAAGGAGTCATTATTGTGTCGCAGAACACTCGCTCTAATTGGTTTACCGTTGTGGTGCACGTGACGTTGTGTATGGTTTCTGTCCCCTGTGCGAAGCCTGCGTCGTGGTTATTAAATAGTAAAGAAGAGAGAGAGAGAAAAGTAGACCTACCCCTCCCCCCCGGGGGGTTGTCGCTATGAGGCACACGCTGAGAAAAGAGGCTACACTTTTAAATATTGCCACGATGCCGTTTGTCGGTCTGCTAGCAGAGCTAGGATCTGGTGAATACGGTTCGAAGAAACGAACCCATCGCATGATGCCCAAACTTGTCCACTCCTCCCACCCCCACCGCGATCTCTTGAGGGTTTGCGCTGTCCATTGTGAACCAACCGCGCCAGCTTCCAGTGCGTAATTTACGACATCGTCCCACCCCCCTTCCCCTCCCCTCCTCCTCCTCCTCCTCCTCCTCCCTCCTCCCAAATTGGACCCGCCACTTAAAATTAATAAAACTCGTTTTTTTAAAAACCAAAAGGAGCAAATGAAAGACACTGAAAAAAAAAAAAAAATAGGGGGACAGCCGAATAAAGAAAATGCTGGACGAGTTTGTACGAAACAGGAGAAAGAAGGAAGCGGGAAAAGAAAGTAAACTGACAATAAAAAAAATTAAAAATAAGCGTACATAGGGGGCTAATTGGGATTTTAAGAGTGCTAAAGAAAGCAGTACAGAAAAGATTCTTTCGAAGCTGAAGGAAGCAGACAAGGGCCGGGTTCGAAACGGGCAAAGACTGGAAAGAAAAGCAAAAAAAAAAACTTTAATCGTGAATAAAGAACGAACTTATCAAGTAAATATTGAAGGAGATGAAGTACAAAAAGATGTTAAGGTAGTTCAAAATCGTACAAATGCTGGTTTTGAAAACACTTTCGTAAGAACGTTGGTAATGTTGAAAACAAAAGATTAAAAAATAAAAACAAAAAAATACAAGTGAAAGAATAAAAATTGTTACATGGAAAAATTGTAAAAAAGCTAATGTTTATTAATTTTAATAAAAAAAAAAAAAAAAAATAAGCATATGATTGTGTTCTTGGTGCGTGAAGTTCTTGTTGATATTATTTGATTCCGAGTTTGGGAAAAGTTACTTTAAACCGATTTATTTGCTTGTTCATTTGAAAATAAACGATGGATAGATTTAAAAAAAAAATAATAAATTTAGTGTTGACATTCAATTTGTAGATGAATAAGTTGAATAAAGACAATAACGTAAATGACAAGGAAAGGGTTGTGAAGTGCATCTTAAAAGTAAGTATTTGTCACGTCGTAGAATAATAAACACTTGAAACATGAGAGAGAAACGAACAGTATCGCATGGTTACTGAACAGCATCTGGATGCTTTAAAACAACTGATCGAACTTGATCCGGGCAGCGTCTGAGTGTTATGAAGAGCGTTTAGATGTATTAAACGTGTTTAGAATTGAAACGCAACACGTTTCAAACTTAAAAAAAAATATATATATATATCGAAGTTTATCTCCCTAATATATATCAGTAGAACCAACCCACCGCCTCCCCAATTTGTTCCATCGTTACTAACAGTGCAGTTGGTTAACGAATTTCCGTTAACTATTAACCCCTCCCCCCCCGATCGAGTCTGCCTCCCTTCTCCTCTCTGATACGAATTGGTCTTCAGCATTTATCAACCGGGACAGCTACAGCTAGCAAAACTCGAAGTTAGTTAACTTCACCAGCTGAAGATGGCCAACTCACCGCTCTGGTGCTTAGTCGTTTAGCATTTCTAGTAATTTAGAAACAAAACAGACAGCAACAAGCGATTAGTTTGTGATTCCAAACAGTTTTGGTATCTGAACGGCGTAGATTACAACGCCTACCAGTCACGTGCATAAAAGTACCATCGCTTTAATATTCTCTAGCGCCAGGAGACAAAATCGTTTACCTCCATTCATGCGCACCACTGCCTCTCGAAAGCAAGGACGTGTACCGATACCTACAAAGAACAACAACTCTGGGGAGGAATGGAATCTTTTGAATGGTAATGCAACCTGTTGGAAAAAAAATATATAATTATACACGTGCCACGCTTTAAATGATTTGATCCAAAATATACAAAGAGCCAGTGTTCGTTAAAGTTACTTTTATGTTTAAAATAATATTAATTATTATTATTATTATCACTTCCTTTTGTCGCCGCTTGAATCTTTTATTGACGTTTCGAGGAAAATTCTACGGTTACCGTCTTCAGAACCATCTTGATATGCACAATATAGGTTTGAAAAATTAACCCGATTTAAGCTCGACATCGTCATAAAGTAATCTAATATAATTATTTCAGGATACAGTCCTCGAAATCATGGAAGCAGTTATATCGGTTTTGGTTTATTTTATTTTGACACAAAATAATATTCGCGAAATATTATTATACGTGGTTATAACCTATGATACTTTATTCGATGTTCTTCTCTTCAGCAAAGACTACAGTACATTTTCCGAAGTATTTCTTCAAGCATCCTGGCTCGTCAGAGTAGCCGACCTCCGTCTCAATATTCCTCTTATAAGCAGTCATTTTTACCTGTATTTACCGTTTGTTCTAATCCACTCAAATTTAAGACATTTACAAAAGAATCTACTGTAAATAGATTCAGAGTGGTTTAGTGGAGGATAAAATCCGGGAACCGAGTGGTCAGTTTTTTTTAAAGTCTTGAGTGGCTTTTGGTTCCTACCCAAGTTTGATAAATGTCTCTGGCTCACTGTCTTGTCTAGAGAGAGAGGAAGCTGCTCCCCAAATACGCAGTTTCGATGGCATGGCGTTGTAGACAAGTCTGAGATCGTAAAATTTTATCCTAATTCCAGCTGTCTTGGTAACATCTTAGGGAAACTATCTGCCAAACACTCCCTCATAAAAACCATTCCGCTGCTCGTTACGAACAATAGATTTTTTCAGCGTTTTCCCCAACGTTGCCAAACGTATTTTTCGTTTGAAACCGAACAACTCAAAGATGAGATTCGTCTGTCTGTGGAACGTTTGCCGGGCTAGTCTATGCGAGGTTTGGTCGCATTCAGCTCAGCATCCATCAGTGGGAAGAATCTAAGATCGGGTCCCTCGAGAAACCTTTACAATTTATTATTTAGGAGAAGATCCTGCTTCGGCTTTTAACACAGAATGTTTTGTTTATTTGTTGTTTTTTTTTTAAATGGAAAGTTAAATATCAAACAGCTATAGTGAAGAGCTGTAATAATGCACATAACCCCCTGAACATCGGGGCTGTAAGGGTTAAGTACGGTTTATATTTAATATATCTTGTGCTTGCGACTCGGACGACGCAGAGGGAGAATCGAGTTCGAATCCCCGAAAAGGAAAGGCTTAGTTTGGTTAGTACCTTCTTGGCAGTTCTTTCTCGGCCAAGAAGTAAAGTTTTTATTCTCTTCCCCAGTAAAAGGTGCCGCCAAGACTGAAATTCTAGGTTCTTTATAATATATTTCTTAGATTCGAATAATAGTTCCACCTTTAATTCTAGCGTGTGGCAATATCCGACCGATACGATCAACTGCTGCTTAATGTAGTCTACTACTGAGTCTGATGTAGTCAAAGTCTGGAACCTGGAATAAAATCCGAAGCTATACACGGACTGTATACGTGGCAAAGGAACTTTGGCATGTTTAGGAAATCTAAGGACAAGTGTTTCAAAATTTTATACAAACATACAGGATTATAATAAATCACTTGATAGTGTTAGTAAATACAATGCATGGGAAAGCTAGAACCAAAATTGTATGAAATATGGAAGGCACTGCAGTCATAAATCGGCTTAAAGAAAGGCAACACTTCTAAAAATGTGCAACATGAAGTACGTCGTAAACTAATAGCAGCTTTTCACGTATAACTCCCTGTAGCAAAGTTGTTTGGATGAATTTCCGAACTATAATAGAACAAACGTTATTTGGTTGGATTTTTGGTTAATCTCTAAGCCATCGATTTAAATTGGCCTATTTTTATATATACAGGGGAGGGTGGCATAAGTTATTGCATTATACTGATTTCATCCTTGGTTTCTTTTAGACAAGTGGCACCTGCAAAAAACGGTGGACATGGCGTGTTCGAGCATCAGGGAATGGGAAAGAAGCACGCCTCGCTATGGAAGTAAAGAGGTTAGTTAATGGCAGATGAAGCGCAGCAACCAAGGATCTGGAGGTCGTTTTCCTTACAGTTTGGAAGATGCTGCATGAAATTTGCCAGTGTCTTTCAATGTTAAATCACAGCCGGTACTCTTTTTTTTTATTACGGCGCAGACTCTCTGGTGTATCGTTGCGCCACCTTCCCATTTGTCTCCGCCCTCGACTTATCGTGTCGCGGATCTCGCCTCGTACATCATTTGTTCTGAATTACAGTTCGGAAAGTGTACCCAGTAATGCTACTTTACACGTAAAGACGAGAGAGAGAGAGAGAGAGAGAGAGAGAGAGAGAGAGAGAGAGAGAGGAATAGAGAGAGAGAGAGAGAGAGAGAGAGAGAGAGAGAGACGATTAGAGAGAGTGTTTTTCAAGATAGATTTTATTATTCTAGTTTAATGCACCAAAATAAGAATTTATTTTTTCTTTTAGCTTTCCACCAGTTAATACTGGAGAGGTCAGATTACAAGTTTCTGAGATTCCAGCACGATTGGATAGATATCAGAAAATATTTTTCGGTAACTGAACTATAAGTTACAGGCAACTAACTAACTGTTAGTCAATAGTGGTGTTGGTTAGTTTAAGTATCGTATTGACGGAGACCTTTTGATCTCCCTCCGTGATTCTTTGATAGATTCACGATAACTTCCTGTCTCCTCGTAACTGCTTAACCATTCTGCAGAAATGATGCTACTTAAAGAAGCGGCATCGATATGTGGTTTTATGTTTGCTGCACCCTGTCTAAGCAAGGAAGTTACAGAGTGAATTTCTACAGGAAATGTTCTGTAACTTTTTAAAAAGTTAAATATGCCAGTAGATGTCAGTAACTGTCATCTAGAGCTCATCTCCATCGATAAATACTTGCACATGACATTTAAATATGCACCACGTCTCGTAATAAGTTTTAATATAATTCTAGAAGAAGTTTATTGGTAGCAATAAATTGTACTACCAACAAACATAAAAGGATGAGAATCTTGGTATTTACGTAGTTTTGGATTAAGACTTTTTATAAATAAATGACTTATTTAAACAATTATCGGTAGAAGAAGATAATTAGAAAATCTCTGCTGAAGGTGAAGCCTCGTGGTGTAGTGTTGCATGTCTTCATCGGCAAATACATAACAGTATTTGCAGAGCTAGTTTTTGAAATATTCTTTAATAAATATATTTGAAAATCGGATTATGAGGAAGCCTATGTTTTATTATCTGTACTACATTTCTGACAAAAGCTTCAGAGTGATCGCTAAATAAACGAGAATTCATGGCCGACATATAACACGGTTTTAGAAACAGACGACATAAATTAACCTCATGTCAAAAGCTGATTTTAATTAATCCTTTTGTTTTAATTCAAACGTATATACGTCGCATTTAGATGTCACGTATGATCCGTCGCTCTTTACCTGGCTTTTCGCCGAAAACTTTAAAGTTAACAACATTTGTACAAGATGTTTACTTGAGCAACGTAATTAACATAAACGGTTTGGTTTATAATCATATATGTCACAAAATTTTATGATAGATATCTTTGAACGGTATTGTATATGCACGTTTCAAGTGTATAATTGTGCATTTTGGACTAAATCTGAGCCAGAACGTTGTTGACTGACACTTTATAAGGATAGATTGACAGTAACTCCGGAAAGTAGCTGATGGCACATAAAGTATTTGTAATTGGTTCCTCTCAGAACCTTTCTGAACATCGACACGTCGACTGATAACAAGCAGTGCTCGTCAAAACGTTATAAATTCACCAAAAGCTGAAATTATGTATATATCTTCCACAAAAATGACTCACGATAATAATGGCTCTTGAATAGTTTCAGTGCTTTTTTTTCAAGTTCTGTGAAATTTCCTTGCGAAATTGCTGACATAATATTGCAGTGATTTATCATCAGACCTCAATCATAACCTCATCTATATAGGTAACTATGTGACGTCCATTATAGCCTCATCTATATAGGTAACCATGTGACGTCAATTACAGCCTCATATATATATATATATAGGTAACCATGTGACGTCAATTACAGCCTCATCTATATAGGTAACTATGTGACGTCCGTTATAGCCTCATCTATATAGGTAACCATGTGACGTCAATTACAGCCTCATCTATATAGGTAACTATGTGACGTCCATTATAGCCTCATCTATATAGGTAACCATGTGACATCAATTACAGCCTCATATATATATATAGGTAACCATGTGACGTCAATTACAGCCTCATATATATAGGTAACCATGTGACGTCCGTTATAGCGTCATCTATATAGGTAACCATGTGACGTCAATTATAGCCTTATTTATATAGGTAACTATGTGACGTCCATTATAGCCTCATCTATATAGGTAACCATGTGACGTCAATTACAGCCTCATATTATATATATAGGTAACTATGTGACGTCAATTACAGCCTTATATATATATATAGGTAACCATGTGACGTCAATTATAGCCTTATTTATATAGGTAACCATGTGACGTCAATTATAGCCTCATCTATGTAGGTAACCACGTGACATCAATTATAGCCTCATCTGTACGTTTAATTAAGAATCACTGGTTCTGTAACGAGTTACCCCTGTAACAACCATCTAGCCCCGGTATCCTCACACGCACTACAGAATTAATTAAATAAGTAGATAAATAAATTTAGGAATCTTATTTGTGGTGTTGCTGCTGTATTTAACTTAACTTTTCAAAACTCCTTATTAAGTCCAGACAGATACATAAATAAAACTCAGTGTGTAACAGGTAGAAAAAAAAAAGAAAAGAAAGAAACTGAAAATCAATTTAAAGTACTGAGTTTTCCTTTGAATTATTAGAGTAAAATTTAAAAGACAATTTAAATTATATATAAAGAGGAATTTTGTTTTATTATCAGTTTTGTTAAAGAGTAAATTATTTTTAAAAAAACTAAAAGGGAAAAATCTACGATGATATTGAAAATAGTTCAAATAAGAATAAGATTAAAATGTGTTTATTGCAATTATTGATTAAGCTAACGGATGTTTAAGATGTAAAGAACTTACAGTACAGAGAAAAAGGAAAAAAAAAATATATATATATATATATGGAAGGAGGGAGAAAGAAAGATTTTTACTGGCTGGGTGTTTTACAACAAATTCTGCAGCTGTCTGTTACGCTACAGCACTCGTCACGCCACCTATGTATTACGAGAGGGAGACAAAAACTTAGGCACGATACAGATTTTGCCCGAATTAATTCCTAGTGCCCTATTAAGTGAATTCAATTTCTCCCACAGGGTAGCATCCACCGTATTCATCAGCTATGCAACAAAGCATTTAAAAGGTATAATTAAAGACAAAGTCTAGAAGGATTTATTAACACTTTTTTTCTTTGTGCCTGTCTATAGCTTCAGTAGGTTAGTGGGGGGAAAGTTTGTTGTCGTCGTTGTTGTTTTAATAATCTGCATTAATTTCCCTGCTTTGTTTCGCTGGTTCCGTAATAAAAGGCGGCTTGCGATAGAAGAGCTCTCCCCCAGGTGACGTCCGCTTGTCGGAAGAAGGAAGTTATTCATCTAAATACAGCTCGCAATGGTGTAACAACCTCTCGCCATTAGACTATAGATCCGGGTTACTTAGGAGAGGTTTGACAGGGTTCTGGAAATAAACAAGGGATTAATCACCGACACCAAAACCTTCCCCTTATCCCTTCTTACGTTTAAACCGGAGCGGCAAACTTCGAAGAATCGCAAAGTTCACGCGCCTCTCCCGGTAAACTGAACTCGTCATTCTCAAGTTCTCTTGGTATCATTTCGGAATTG
Organism: Nautilus pompilius; assembly: GCA_018389105.1. NCBI lineage: Eukaryota > Metazoa > Mollusca > Cephalopoda > Nautilida > Nautilidae > Nautilus > Nautilus pompilius. The sequence goes on along the minus strand of JACATO010001134.1, from coordinate 21,022 downwards.
TTTTAGAGTGCATTGTCTATACTTCGCCCATCTTCATAACGCCCCACGAAACAAACCACGGCCACTTATTGATGGATAGTTAGAGATCCGGTCTTTCCTTCTTTCCTTTTCTTTCCGCAGAAAAGAGTTGCGGTGTCTGACAAAAGGAAAAAGACAACTCGTGTTGTCAAGTATCCTTTTCACTTCAGGTTGAAATTTTAATTTTGGTGAGAAAATGATGTGATTTTTATTTCAAATCTTGTAACAAGCAAAATATATATGAACTGTACAGACTGAATCAAATAATAATATAATAATAATAATAATAATAATAATAATAATAATAATATAATAATAATAATAATAATAGGAAGAAGAAGAAGAAGAAACATGCAAACTAATAGTATTTACATTGACTAGCGACATCAAATAATACAAGAAATAGTGCTAGAAGACGTACTTACTTATCTACTGTTTGCCATTAGGAAAAATACAATTTGATTTTATAATTTTTACTTTGCTCACACTTTTGTCATGTAACATACTGAATTGCATCGAACAAAAAGAAAAAAAAATTAACTTACCAGGTTTTTTACAGTAGATCAAACTCAGGAGCTGTGCGAAGGTAAATTCGCAAATGGATTTAATAAATATAAACAACGTAGGAAAAAAAACAACAAAGAATTACACTTTTGACAGGCAGTGTAGTTTGGTTGGTCCTAGATATATTGAGGCAATGATTCTTCTTATCGTCGAATCCCTGTCCTGACCTTCGAGGTCATTTCACAGCAAGACGCTAAGGGTGGGGCTGGATGGGGGGGGATGGAGAGATAGGTGACTTCCGACTCCGGTTGAGGTGCACACGTGTACCCAGAAAGCCCTCCAAGGTGATAAATAAAAAAAAGAGAGAACCCCTTGTCTAGATTGGCACGAAATAACAGTTAATAAATGCTTGGTCAGAAAGGCGCTTGGACATCGTAGCATATTCCAAATAAAGGGGGCTCAGGAAAGAAGTTCTGTGGATAGTAAAACAAGGACTAACTGGGTCTGTTGAGTTAAAAATGAATTTTCATACACTGTAGAGCTAACAGTAATCATCGAAAAGCACAAAGGCGGAGTAATTCTTCTGACTGTCAGCGTAGATTTGAAGTAAACTGCGGTAATGGAGGCGGACTTTTTTTCCTATTTGTTTCTCGCCGTAATCTCTCTCTCTCCATCTCTCTGTATATGACGTCATATCCATCTCTCTCTGTGTATGACGTCATCTCTCTCCACCTCTCTCTGTATATGACGTCATATCCATCTCTCTCTGTGTATGACGTCTTCTCTCTCCACCTCTCTATGTATATGAATCATCTCTCATCTCTCTCTGTGTAAGACGTCATCTCTCTCCACCTCTCTCTGTGTATGACGTCATCTTCTGTGTTCTCTGTCTGGCTGTTGTATGTGTCTCTGTGTTGGTGTCTTTGTCGTTGTCGTCTCTCTCATCTCCTCTCTCTGTGTATGACGTCATCGCTCTCTCTCCATCTCTCTGTGTGGTATGACGTCATTCTCTCTCTCCATCTCTCTGTGTGGATGACTCTCTCTTCTCTCTCTCGACCATCTCTCTCTCTGTGTATGACGTCTTCTCTCGGTGTAATGACTCATCATCTCCATCTCTCCATCGATGACCTCGCTCTCCTCTCTGTATGACGTCATCTCTCTCCTCTCTCCGCCTGGTCTGTATGACTCTCTCTTCTCGCCATCTCTCCATCTCTTGTGTATGACGTCATCTCTCTCCACCTCTCTGTGTATGACGTCATCTCTCTCCATCTATCTCTGTGTATGACGTCTCTCTCCTCCGTCATCGCTCCATCTCTCGTGTGTATGACGTCATCTCTCTCCCATCTCTTTGTGTATGACGTCTTCTCTCTCTCCATCTCTCTCTGTGTATGACGTCATCTCTCTCTCCATCTCTCTGTGTGTATGACGTCATCTCTCTCTCCATCTCTCTCTGTGTGTATGACGTCTTCTCTCTCTCCATCTCTCTGTGTGTATGACGTCATCTCTCTCTCCATCTCTCTGTGTGTATGACGTCTTCTCTCTCTCCATCTCTCTCTGTGTATGACGTCATCTCTCTCTCCATCTCTCTGTGTGTATGACGTCATCTCTCTCTCCATCTCTCTGTGTGTATGACGTCTTCTCTCTCTCCATCTCTCTCCATCTCTCTGTGTGTATGACGTCATCTCTCTCTCCACCTCTCTCTGTATATGACGTCATCTCTCTCTCTCTCTCTCTCCTCTCTCTCTCTCTCTCTCTGAGCTCGTCTTTGATGCGGTTGGTCTGCATCAGCCCAAAGGCGTCTGCTAAAAGCCGGTCACGAGGCCAATCAGGGGTTAAAAGTTGTTAAAAAAATGAATTCTCCCCGATTTTTTTTTACATTTTTTTTTTTTTTCCTTTTTAAAAAGCGGATGAATTGTCTCGTGTGAACAACAATAAGGTTCTGGTTACTGCCATATCTGTTACTAAAGTTACCCAGCTTCATTGAACTGCTGTTGTGCCCCCCCCCCACCCACTTCTTTTTTTTCTCTAAAAGTTGGTGTTTGAAGCTACGGAAAACGATACAGATATTTAGGCGCCTGGGCGATTTCAGGTGTTGCGACTCCGAAACGGGTTTGCACAGGAAGGGGGGGATAACTCGTCCCTTTTGTCCTTCCCCCGGCTCCCCACATGTAGCACGTGAGCCCTACATTAAACAGGAATATCGGCTTGGGTTTGTTTATTGTTGGTTTTTTTTTTCAGGATAAAGCAACAGCAACGACAGCAAAAGCGGTGGTGTGGGGAGGGGAAAACGACGATCTGACGGTAAATCGAAGTCGCAGACCCCTCCCGATTTGTCTCTTTCCCCTGCCCCTCCCCCTCCATCTCTCTCTCTCCCCACCCTCGGCTTGTCTCTAACAAGACGCGCGCGGAGGATCAGGATCAAACCGCCGCTGGATCCGCCGGAAGGGAAGCACGTCTCTGCCTACCCGATCGTCCACTAGCTGTTTATCATCGAGGCAGCGAGGGATCGATTATCGATCACCGACGGGTAGCCAGGATGTATGCTTTGGCAACGCCACCGGCAGAACCTTCTCCAGCACATGGTTTTGGCTCAAGCGACTGAAAGGAGAGAAACAGCAGCCGACTCAATCACCATGACACGGGGTGTGTCTACGAGATGGCTGTCCTTGCCGTGACGTCAGATCCTCGCATCCCATCTACAGGTTGAAGATGAAGATCGCCTGTTCTCCACGCAGTTCAGTGTTGGTCGTGTCAGGCTGTTTACGTAGGCAAGAGCTTCCGGTCATCTACAACAGGTTTGCCATTGCATCTGTCCGGCAGAGAGCAGTTTGCTCTTTCTGAATTATATTTCACTTAATAAAGAACCACGCACCGAGTTATGGACGATGCTAAGATACTGGCCATATCTCTCTCGGATTTAAAGCTGTAAATCCAAGAATTTTTATACATCAGACCAACGAAATCATGTTTTTAAGGACAATAAAACTACCGTTCCCCTCTACTCTTTCCACCATAAATTTGTATTGACGTCGCTGTCGCTTTCTTTTCTCATCTCTTTTTATGCATATACAGTATTGGAAATAATTACGGGATGCAGACAAATGAGTATGAAATGCAATTAACACGGGATGGAATCGCATCTCGTGCGTAAGAATGAAATATATCACAGTACAGTCACGTGTTGCTGTAGTACACTGTGAATGGTCATCGGGCAAGCAATCAGAAACTGCCATATCGCAGTGTGGTGGATACTGTGGCGGATGGGATGAAGACATCGCGTCACAAGCTTATCGAAACCAAAGTCTCAGCTGCTGAAGGCTGCTCCATGCGGCAGGTTGCAACTCGAATTCAATGTTTCGGGGGAAGCTGTGTTCAAGACTCTGGGGAGGGAACTCGAAACAGAAAAAAAAAAAAAACCCGCACAAGTTAAGTACTTCGGGGTACGTTATCTGCGAGACAGAAACCTTTACGTTATTTTAGGAATAGTAAGTAATTTGCGCCGTACGTGCGAGGTGCTGTGTGCAAAGTCGAGGGCTAATACGGGCAGCATAAATGAAACATTGGGATGGCTAAAGGCGGAAGAAGTGGGGGGAATCTACAGACGGCTTCAAATGAAGCAAGGAGGAGGCGGAGAGGTCTGAACATTAGCCAAGAACGTGTCGGAGATTTGCATAAAATCGAAGGTATGCCGATTGCCGACAGGTAAGGGAAAATTCTTTTTATAAATCATGCCATTTCCCTGAAGAACATCTTATTGGGTGGGGGGATTGATCCTTTAACATGACAGGTGCTCCCCCTCTCGGACATACAGCCATCTGAAAGGTAAAGAGGCTGACGGAGATGCCCCTGGGATGGGCACCGCTGAGGTTATAGGGTGCTGAGAAAGTGGAACGGCGCGTTGGTCGAATTGTGGGAGACAGAAAAAGAAATTCTTCGGTAGCCCCGTATGGATACACGTAAAACAAGCCGTCACGATCTTACCCACGACAACTTTTGTACGGTGTACCCGAATTGCTTCGAAGCGCCTCGATCCGTTCCGCGAGAAGGAACGGGCGCGACCTAAGCGGACCCTTCTTAAAACCTAATAGCGAGAGTTTTTGCTTCGCGTAATTTCTTGGAAGCGATAGAAGCCACATCTGGTTCAGATCGCGTGTTCACGCCGTCAAACCGATCTTGTGGGTGGTAGCTTCGTCCTCCCCCCCCCCCTGCTCTTAACAGATAACTGTAAACATGTCCACGCTTACCAGGTATTTTTATTTCTAGCTGATTACCCTCTGCCATTACGCATGTTGTAATTGTGCGAGGTGAAGACGTATGAATTTCTGAAACTTCCCAGGTCGTCACTAACTTAACCCCACAGTCAGGCTTTATGAAGGCATATGTCGGCCAGAAAGCTAACGATCTGAGCAGAGTTGACTAACTGCAGTTTATTTAGCAGTTGTCTTCTAAAGGCAGGAATGGCTACTTCAGAGGCAGTCTGGGGTGGGGTACTAAGCAAGCAACTTCCTATTGTCCTACTTTCACCACAATTGTACACATATAATTTCAACAAGCAATATAAACGCAATGAAAATAACAATGTCTGTATCTTTACCAGATGCCACAGACATTTTATTATTATTTTTTTATTTGCTTAATATACTTGGATACGAACTCAAATCTCTGATAAAAACTTTCGTTTTAAATAATTTTAATTTTTCAGGTGGTATTTTTCTTCTTTGGATCTCAATTCCTTGTGAGGGGACAGAGGAGTTAGCTTTATATTGCCGTGGTCAGAATTTTTTTAATCATAAGCCGAACACGGTAATACATTTTCGAATTCGACGAATACTGTCCGGGACTTCTTACGTTATGGACTTCTGAATTATGCTGTATTCAGTTCAGCAGTATAAAAATCTAGGCGCCCACTTCATTATAATAAGCGATGTAATCATTAGAAACTCTCGAGCACCTGAAAAATTATCTTAATCACAGTTTAGAAACAAAAATACGCGCTTTAACTGTTTATAAGTGAACTAATTTTAAAAGTTAAGATTTAAATAATCGAATCCTTTGCCCGAACCGTTTTTTTTTAAGTATAGCCACGTTAGAGGAATGCAAGAGGCCAGTAAGCTGAATATACGCAATCTTGTTAAAGACAAGTAAACTTTATGTTTACGGGAACTTTACTAGCGTTTACTACTAAAGTTTGGGGGTCTCTACCCGACATTTACACACACACACACCACATTAAGAAGGACAGCGGTTTTTTCCCCAGCGGATTCTGGAAAATGGCGACTGAGAAAGATCGCTAATAAACTGCGGGTTCTCTTTGTCAGTAATTAAAGATGGAAAAACGAGGATCGTCTTTTAAACCCCCACCCCACTTTTTAGGTAATAAAACAGTTATTTAAGAGAGTTTAGCTTAAGCTGCTAGAATAAGTAATTCGGCGCTAATGGTCCAGCCGAAGTGAGCCCCAGACCGGGATTTTTAGGTATAAGGACGCCATTAGAGAATGTGCCGCCGGAAGCCGCTGCCAAGAACCGTCACTCCAGCAAAGAATCTGTTTCGATCGAAGCAGCAGCACCATTTCTTCATCAGAGGTACTCCAGAACTTCCCACCGGAAAGGCAAACGATGCCAAAAAAAAATTTCTTTTCGTTTTTTTTTTTTTTTTTAGAGATTCAGGCGAATTTATCGCTTCCCTCAAACATCGGTCACGTGTACTGCCACCACTCTGGAAGACGACGCCTGGCAGCTGATGATCAACGATATCTCGAACACGGGAGATATGCTTCTATTATTTTTTTTTTTTGTTGTTGTTGTTGTTGTTGTTGCTAGCATGAAAGTCGCATCACCATCCACTAAATAATCTTCACGTATTCTTTAACAATTAAAGTAAAAGAAAAACAACAAATGAACCATTCCTTTCCACGGCGATTGTTATCTTATTACACATCTGTCATGTAAATACCACATCGGATTGGGAGCGATGATTATAGCGATCATCAAGGGGGGAAATAACGATACGTTTTTGTCTTTTCTTAATCCAGCTTCTATTACAGATATGAAATACGGATTTAAAGATGTTCTAATACACTTAATCTCAGTAGTTGTGACGAAAGACCGCAGTGCCTTCGGGTTGTCCAGCTTGTATTTCCGGGAAGTAATGCGTGAAGATAACCAGGTTCTTTAGCGCTAATGACGCATTATATGTATCCATCCATCCACTGGGGGGGGGGTATATAGAGAGATATGGTTAAAATAAATTATTTGACTTCTTCTGAAAACGTTAAAGAAAGAAGCGATAGTATCGCTTGCAGAGGAAGTTTGTCGACGTTCTGTATCATTAAACAAAACAAACAAAAAAAGAGGAACAAACGGTTACATAATGCTGTCCATAAATGAAGGTTTTTTTTTAAAGTTACCACTGCACTTTTCTCAAGAGACGGGGAATAAGCCATAGTCTTCGAGAAACTATCACCAGTTGTTTCCTATACCGTTCGATATATCTACTAACGACAGCGATTGGTAACCTATGTACAGTTTCAAATATCATAGTTTTTTTTTTTTTTATTTTTAAAGCTAAAAAGATTTCGACTCAAGATACAGGTGTTTTGCTTTACCCTTTTTTGTTTGTTTGTTTGTTTAGTGTGGATTTAGATACGACATTGGCAACTGAGCTTTGAAACCAATTTTTTTAATTAAAAAAAAATCAAAAATAGAGACCGTACAACTTCTCGGGAACTCACTGACCAAGAACGAGATAGGCGAAATCGGTGGAGGGTAGAAACTCCTTTTATAAATCGCGCATTATCCGAATTCCAGTATTCTATCAAGCAAAACTACAAATCAAAACGTATCTCTCCTCCTTTCACCCACTCACATTCCTGGTTTGTTTTTTTCTCTCCTTTTATTCTTTCTTGGAATGCGACGAACTGTGAACTTGTTACTCTGCCTAATGACGGCTTCTTTTTCATTAAAAAAAAATAGTTTCACGAGGCTAAGAACCAACCGTTCAGACCATAGAGCCCGCATTACGCGTCAAACTTATACATAACAACGGAAGTTGTGTCCCCATGTGACACCGAACGTCATTGCCCTCAGCGCCGTCTGACCGCCGACAAGGCTACTAAAATGAGAAATCACGGACTTTACTTAGTGCCAGGACCACCTTTTTCTCTTCCCCCTCTTTCTCTTATACGTCAGGATTCCAAGTAAAACTAAAATATTTGATTTTCTTTTGTTGTTGTTTTCCTTTTAGGTGATATTTCGATCTTTTTGTGGTGCGTGTGAAGGTTCGTGTGTGCGTGTGTATCTCCGAGGAGGGGGGAGTGGAGGGTGGTGGTGGCCGAAACCTGGTGAGGAGCGAGCTCCCGTTAAGGCCTAAAAGGCCTCGTGTTATCTGGCAGCCAGAGTTAGGGGCGCGAACGCCCCCCCCCTTCCCTCCCCTCGTTAGAGTGACCGCTTCCCCAGCCAAAAACCAATCTTGGGGGGGAAAAGGGCCTCAGCACGACAAGTCCGGGAACCGGTCTCGACGCGCCTAACCAGACAGGCAGGCCAAAGGCAAATAGGCGCCCCTCGCCTCCGCTCTCTTCGGGCAGAGGACTTTCCGTCTACTAAGGCCACTAAGCAGAGCACTCGCCTCCCCACCTCCCATAAGGTTGACCCCAAGTGACCTCGCCCAGAGGGCGTGGTCCTCGGTCTCCACCCCCAGGTGGTAGGTTGATCACTGTAGTTTTCTGCCAAACCCGATAGGACTTAGGTCGGAAACGTTGAATTCGCTTCAGCCTATTAGTTACGAGAAGACGGAAAGCCGTTGACGACTCGTACATGAGGGCCATAAAGGGGAGATAAACCGCCACGTAAAGCTGTCATCTGGACTTGTCGGTAATTTATCCCGCTTATTAATAATCTTTCTAAAAAAGTCTGATAACAGAGAGCGAGGCCGGAATCTTGATCCCAGCAGCTGTGTGGATAGCCAAAACAATTAGTCTCTTGTCCGCTCGCTCAAAAAAAAAACAAAACAAACAAACTCTAATTATCCACTTCAGACTCGAACTTCATGGATGTGGAATTACATTATAAATAAATCCAGGACTGCTGTTTTAATTTTAAAATCTCGGCTAAAAAAGATCGAAAATTCTGTTCTTATAACGGCATCGAACTGAAGTTTCATTATATTTTTATCGGCGGAGACGGGAAGGGGGAGATAACTGGAAAGCATCAAAATCCGTCCCCCTTGTCGTTACGTCAGAAGTCGATTTTTTTCCCCTAACTTCTCTTAAGTTCACGCCGGCCGGAGCGGTCTCATAGCTGTGATTTGAACCCAGTTACCGGGGTACCGCGAGTATCTGGGATGAGTAGGGGAGGCGGCTAGAATGCTGCTGTTGGAACAGAGATTTCGACTGCATTGTCACCGCTCATAATGCGATGAGAAAACGAGAAAAGCAACGAGATAAAGACTGTTCAGGCCAAAGATCCTGGGGTGCCTTCGTACCCTACTACCATTCTTGTACGTATCACTCCGCTGATCCAGAAGGAGGCTGTGACTCGCAGTACCCCCTCTCATTAACATAGTACTTCTTCGTGATGAGATATCCGCCTATCGCTCCATCCTCGTGTGCTTTGCATCACAAATCCGCTCGCTAAATATACCGCCAGTCAATTCAAATACTAACCGGCGCTTCTAAGGCGGGCTGGCTTGGTTGTTATAGGGTAGGTAAAGACTAACGCAGGGTGCACGGAGGGTTAATGTAGTTTTACGTCAACCAACAACGTGGACCAGGAAGGCATGATGCATTAGCGCGAAAGAGGCTGGTCTCTTGTCACCGCAAAGTTGCAGCACTACATCATGCAGTGCAGGTGACCGATTCAGAGTCCTGTCTCAGCTCGAGTTCAAACTCACGGCAAAAACACGAGCCCGCCGAAGTGGAAACACCGTGAGAGAGGCGTGGTAAAGGTTAGGGTTAGGGTTCCAAAACCAGCTTCTCGGTCATAAGCTAGAAAAATTTAACGTGCACAGTAGATCAGTCGTTATTATCGACGAGGACAAAGATTAACATAAGTTAAGAGTTAAGTAAAAACGTAGATTTCGGCCAGCAGAAAGGAAAAATTAGGAAATACTTTCTCTCTGTGTACAGACTGTCATCTCTCTCTCTCTCTCTCGCTCTCTCTCTCTCTCGTCTCTCTCTCTGCTCTCTCTCTCTCCTCTCTCTCTCTCTCTCTCTCGTTTCATGGTACGTGTAGGCACACCTCCATCTTCTCTCTACGGTGATTTAAAAAATATATATAAAATAAAAGATTCCATTCGCATCATTATGGTAAAAATTTGTAAAAGTATAAATTAGTAATTTAAATGGCATTTACTCTGCATTTAACGATAAATATAAACTCCATGTGATGTTTCATGGTAAAGATGAACGCAGCTTGACAGGTTACTGAAGCATTATATTTGCGTATTTACGGCACAGAAGGAGTAATCTGAAAGAAATGAAAACGTAAATATCTTAAGACAGCAAAAATGTCGTGTAAATCCAGTGTAAAGATGATCGTTTAGAATTTTATGCGAATCAGCAAGAAGGCTGCTAATCTCTGTGTGCAGGGGGTAACGAAATAAGAAACCAAGCAGATGGATATGCCGGCTCTGTGGCGACACGAGTAACGGGCCTTGCCCACGGATGTCGCCAGTTTCAAACCGCCGCGCCCACCTGTGGAAGTGTGTAAGGGTTATTATAAATACTGTTTCAAAGTCTGCCGTCCAGATTTTGTTGTTCACCAATTTTACACACAGAGAGAAGGAAAGAGACACCGGCGCAAAGTCAATATACACCTCAACATATATGTCGCCTTCTTCCATGCATTCTGCATAAACAGCCTTTGCAGGTAAGTTCGTGTTTCATGTAAAGGAAAGAGAAGATCTCCTGTGCACTTATCACTTTGTTTCATTTGTACTAAAGATGAATGCGGAAGCAAAACCGTTCTTCAAAAGATGTCTCTTTGCTAAATGGTCTAGGTAGGTATGGACGAGAAAGTGTGCATCCTATTTTGTTCACTCTATGCTCCCAAAGAAATCAAATGATCCATTCTTTATACAAAGAAACAAAGCTAATGATGTATTGTAAAATAAGAAGGAATTTATCATCGAGCATTTCTCATTCCCAATAGTAAACTGTACGAGATAATGTCAGGTGTTACATGTTCATACTATAAGTTGGCTTTCCCGTTCTCTGATGTCACGTGTCGACCAATCGAGCACGTGACAACGGCAAAGGGAAATAAAGAATTAAGTACACAAGTGCATATTGCGTGCACAAGAAATAAAATGTAATATGTTACCTCTTTAATCTCCTGATACATGCTACGTATCGTTTACTGCTTTCTGTATTTGGTGTAATGTGGGAAAGGCAGGTGAAGATGTCTTTTATATGTCTAGAGATACAGATATACCTGTATACGGGGCAGATATTTGGATATTATTATACATATGGCGATGAGTCTCACGAACGTGGTTGCCAAATGAAAGCAACCTCAAAATTCTGTGCTCACAAAGTATGCAGTCGTGTTTAGTGACGAAAACAGTTTACTAAATATATAATTATTTTGTTCTTTGGAAAGGACTGGCTTTTCTTCAATTTAGCTGCTCGGAAATAATCGCTGTAGATATGAATTATTAAAGGTATAAATCCACTGAGGGAACAGCGAATGCAGTAACATTAGGCAGAAATAAACCTATCATCGGCTGGAAACCATGCCACCTTTAGGAGCGTACTATTTGTTTATTAAAACTGATTTCTGTCTCCTTTAAAAGTGTGTATGTTAAACGATCCACAAAGCCTCAATAATTCACCTGAACTAGGCACACAGGACGGGCTGATTCACGGTCATCGCATTAGCCCCCCCCCTCAGCTCGCTGTATCTCGACATCTTCTTTTCGTGCGCTTATTCCATATCACTTTTCCCAAGGCACTGATCACCATCGACTTGGCCTTCTTCGACTGCATCAGAAGACCGCTGTGTTGTGCTGGTAATATGCGCTGGATAGATTAGAGTTCTGACTAAAGCCACTTCGAGTTGTCATTGGTCAGTAGCGGGTAATATAGGGGAAGGTTCTCGGCAGTGTTGCTTCTTTTGCTCTTTGTCCATCTTGCACAAGTCAGATACCCACTCACGCGCTGCTATCTCGATCGCTTCGCGTTACACTTCCCCTCAAAACATTTTCACCTGTCAAGAACCACGGCATTTCTCCGTATTCCGGCATTCTGCGCCTAGATCTGGTCTTTGCGAAACCTCATCTATGCTACTTGATCTATGTACCAATTCTAATTATCTGATGATCTGGTATACTTTAGAATTTCTCCGTGCAAATGTTTGCGCGGTACTAATTCCCACGGCTTCCGGTGCACAAATTGTTTAGACTACTCCGTCTCCTTGAGCGAGATACTCTTAAGTTTTAAACTTTCTACTAATTGTTTTCCTTTGTTCTGCTGTTCTGCGGCATTTGAAATAATCCCTCAACCTTCAGCCCATTCGCGTCGCTACTCGTGCGGCCGCGAAACTGACGATCATTTGTTTGATTGTTGATTATCTCTCCGCGCGCGCGCGCCCTCCCACCAACCCCTTTCTTTCTCTTCTTCTCGCGCAGACGAAATTGGTCTTTACAACGCGAGAGACTCGAAGAAGTCGCGCAGACCTACGCTAAAACGCGCTCAGAAGGATCTGGTATTCTGGACAAACTGAATTGAACCTCTGTCAGTTAATTCTAGATTTTTGAATTCTTTTTGAATTCTTTGTTTCAAATTCTTTTTTTTTTTTTTTTTTAAATTTTTTTACAGCTTTATATTCTTCGGCGAACTTTCAGGTTGGGGGGGAGAGAAGGGGGATCCTTAAAGGGGAAGCCGCCTTCGACATCTCTCGCGCACAAATGCTGATCTGAAAATCCAAGACAAAACAAAACACCTCGGAAATGCTGGGCTGTAAAAGGATTTTTTTTAAAAAAAATTCCGGGTAAGGGGAGCGGAAGTGCAGGACGGAGCGGAAGTGCAGGACGGAGCGGAAGTGCAGGACGGAGCAGAACAAACGGAAGTGCAGAGTTGCAGCGCAATAGTAGACTGGAGACGAGTAACAGATATTTTTCACAGGTTTCAGGAAATGTCTGCAAGGAGTTGAGTCTATACGATTCGTCATTTGCTAACTGGCTGCCGCCATAAACACAGGATTGAATCATAGGGAGGAACTAGAGGTCTGTCGAAAAAGTATCCGACTTTATTTTATTTTCCCGTGGTAAGTAAAGAGGTTAGGGAGGCAAAAGTGTGCATAGTGGAGCCGCATGCCTTAATGCGCATGCGTGATTTTTGGCGGGCTTGCTGGATGCGTCAGTCGCTGTCAGGCAGCCAGTGTGTGAGGTGCTGTACTATTTTCTCGTCGTATTTTCATTTCACCCGTGATGACGGAACGTGTGGAGCAACGATCTTGCATCAAGTTTCGCCAGAAGCTTGGAGATACCAAAGCGGAAACAATTCGCAAAATTCAACAGGCTTTTGGTGACAATACCATGGGTGTTACCCAAATAAAAGAATGGTACAACAGGTTCAAAGATGGCCGCACACCGGTGGAGAGTGACCAGTGTTCCGGGAGGTTGTCAACAAGCCGCTATGCAGTTGTTATCGAGAAAGTGCGGACCTTGATAATGGAGGATCGTCGTTTGACGGTACGGGAAATTGGTGACGAGGTTGGGATCAGTAAAGATTCTGCACATGCAATTTTAAAGGAGGATTTGGGCTTGCGCAGAGTGGCAGTGAAATTTGTGCCCAAGCTGCTTTCTCAGGAACAACAACAACTTCGTCTTGAGGTTGCGCAGGACCTGCTGGATACTGCCAACAGGGATCCTGAGTTCCAGAATACTGTGATAACTGGAGATGAGACATGGGTGTACGGGTACGACCCGGTAACCAAAGCTAAGTCGTCACAGTGGAAGCACCCAACGTCAGGTCCGGAGCAAAATCAAGGTGATGCTGACTGTTTTCTTCGACTACCGAGGCGTTGTGCATCACGAATACGGACCAGAAGGACAAACAGTTACAAAGGAGTACTATCAGGAAGTCCTCCTCCGACGTCTTCGTGATGCAGTTCGGCGCAAGAGACCGGATCTGTGGGCCTCGCAAAATTGGCAGCTGATCCAAGGTTTCTTGACAAAGAAAGGCATTTCGCTCATTCGCCAGGCTCCCTACTCTCCAGACATGACTCCTTCTGACTTCTGGTTGTTCCCAAAAATGGAGATGCCACTGAAAGGCTCCCGCTTTGAGATCCGAGAGGACATCATGCTGAATGCGACGGCGGAGCTGAGAGCCATTCCAGACGTGCTTCGAACAGTGGAAGGGTCGCTGGGCTAAGTGTGTGGAGGCACAAGGGGCCTACTTCGAAGGGGATTAGCAATTGAACCCCACCAAGTACGCAATTTTTTCCCCCAGCCTAAGGTCGGATACGTTTTCGACAGACCTCGTATACAAGTTAATGTTGTATATAATATATTATTTCTGAAAGCTTACAGTGTTTTGGCCCGGCCTGCTTGTCTACTCTGTGGAGAATTCCAAAAATTATCTGAGGCAGTTCTGCTATGAAAAATTCCCTTCGCGAAACACTAAAACAGGACATTATGATGAATATATCAGAAGTGTTTCGTTTGTTCTTTCTCTAGCTTATTTTTTTTTGTCTACTGCATAAAATAAAGATTCAACAATTCTAATACATACACGTAAATATCATTAATTTATTGACGTCATTATGACGTGGCTAATCGATTTACATGTCAGCGAAATAGTCGCTTCTCTGTAACAAGGGAACAAGAGTTAATGTCATCATCTTCCTTTGTTGTTTGCTTACATATTTTATAATTACATGTTTAATTAGGATAAATTAACCTTTCTCATCACAGTCCATTGTTCGTTGTTTTTTTTTTTTTTTAAAAAAAAAATAATAATAATAAAAATACACATACAAAATTAGTCCGTGACACCAACTAGGTTTTTCGTTGGTTCCACTTTTCCTCGCCAGAGGTCGACGGTTCTCGAGATCAAGCCTTAGCCGGCCGCTCTAGGTTCGGTTGCAAGCCCTCGCTTGCATCTTTGGTCGCTCGTGCTAGCGCGGAAGAGGGGCTTCGGTGGCATGGTGGCCGAATTTTGGAAGAACCGTCTCTTGTTCAAGTCTACATTAGGTCGTGCCCTGTCCCCCCCCCTTCACTGAGTTTTCAGTCGGCTTTACTCGACGGCTCCTCGGGCTGCGACGAAGCGTCCTCGTCGCTCCGCTGCCGCTTCCGGTCGTCGCCGTCTTCCCTTTCCCCGCCCCTTCCGCTTCCTCCATTGGCCGTCGGCTTCTCGGTCGGCGCTTTCCGCTTCTCGTTCCGCGACCCGCACGTGCGCAGGCACCGGCACTTCTCGCGCGACTCGGGCGCGCCCTCTTTCTTGTACTTGACCCGCCGGTTCTGGAACCAGATCTTCACCTGCTTCTCGGACAGGTTGAGGTAGGTGGCGATCTCGATCCGCCTCAGCCTGGACAGGTACATGTTGGACGAGAACTCCCCTCCAGTTCCAGGAGCTGCGTGCTCGTGAACGCGGTCCGTATCCGCTTGCTGCTCTGAAGGTCGTCGGAGGGCGACTTGGGTCCTGAACAGAAACAATACAGTCGACGGTTACAAAACAATAGCAATATCATCAACGATTGGGGCGAAGAAGGTTAAAAAAAGAAAAAGGAAAAGTGAGCAGATGAAGAGGAAAAGTGATACTTCAAGAAAACTTTTACGAATATAAGATGGTGTTAGAAATATTCTAGTAATTATTATAATAATCATAATTGGAAGAAGCGAAAACAATGATGGTGACAGAATAAGCTGTGGAAGATAAAGGGAGAGAAGACGCCAGCATTGAGGTACCAGAAATACTCTGACATTTCTTAAAACCAAGGGAGAAAAAGAACTAAAATAGGTCTTTTTAAAGTGTAGGCGATATATTAAAAGACAACAGCTAATGAAAACATTTTAGAGCACTTAATCTACTGCATTCAGACGGTGAATACTCTTAAAGTCCTTTGAGATGAGTAGATAGGCATGCAATCCAATCTAGGATGTGGTCTGGGGTTTGTTTGTTTTTTTTAAAACATAGGTACAGCTGCCGCAGTAGAAAAGGAGGATCGAAGCAACCATCAGCCTTTTCCCGGTAGATGGCGCGCTAGAGTTGTTTGGAGGTCGACACAGGGGAGAACCAAGGAATCATCTCCGCACCGTTGGATCGAATGGTTCTCTGACGCCGTCGGCGGATGCCACTACTTCACCCTGTCATCTAAGTCAGTCGTGGCGCCCTGTCTGCGCCCTGTTTGCGCCCGACCTGATGCGAAAATTTTGAAGGCAGAATTTAAAGTAAAGAAACCTTTCGGAATGGTTATTAAATTTTATAAATTAAATGTGCTCGTGCTTGCTTTTATTAATTATTATTATTATTATTATTTATTATATTATGCTTATTATGATTATTATTCTTATTATTATTATTATTATTATTATTATTATTATTATTATTATTATTATTATTATTATTATTATTATTATTATTATATTATTATTATTTATTATATATTATTATTATTATTTACTAGGTAGAGATTCTTTTGTTTTTTTAAAACCCTATCTTTTCTTAGAGGTAGGTACTTTCGTAGGGGTTCGCGCCCTCCAGCGAGTTAGCCCCATCTAAACCCTATGGTTCAGCTTTAAAATGATAGATAAACCAGTCACGGGACTCGGTCGGCGTTAGATCCATGAAATAAACCAGGAAAACACACAAGAAAAACTTGGGTTGGTAACGATTTTACCCCTGTTTTTAGTAATAATAATAATAATATATTAATAATAATAATAATAATAATAATAATACTAACTAATAATAATAATATATCTATAATATATTAATAATAATAATATATAATAATTAGTATTAGTAGAAACAGACAGTAGATTTGAAAATAAATTCTATTGTTTTATTTCTTAAAAGCAATTACAAAAACTAGAGGTGCTTATTCTAACACTCACGCCCTGGCCTTCCTAATGAATATGTAATTTTGTGACGCGCGCGCATGAATAATTAATACGAATAATGAATACGTAATTACTCCGGTGGTAATATGTTTACGTCGTAAGAAAATATGGCGACTTCTTTGTTAACTCAAAATCTCCTTACGCAGGTGAATGGGAAGGTAATTTTCAGGCATTCTCTTTGTGTGTGTGTTTTCTTTCTGAGACGTCGGTGAGGCCGAATGATGGAAGAGAAATCACCCGGCTAAGTATATAAGTAGAGGGGTTTTCTTATAACAACTTTGCCAGAGAAAGACAAAAGACAACAACAACAACAACAACAACGACGCCTGGTCCTGGGACATGCGACAAGAGTTTGTACCGATCTGCTTGAGACCGCTTTTGTTCGTGTATAAAGCGAATTATTAAGAAGCGTGCTATTTATTTAATTATTTATCTATTCTCGTTGTTATTACCCGAGTCTAACAGTTCCGCATCGAGCTCCAACTGTCTTTCTTTTAGATTTAATTAGTAGTAAAATGGTTATTTTGAAAAAAAAAGGTGGGTTTTCGATGTCGGCGGGTGAGTTCTTCCGGACCCCTGAGCGGTTTGACGATGTTACAGGAGAGAGAGGGGAGGAGTGAGAGAGATGGAGCTTGGAGAGATGGAGAGAGAGAGAGAGACTGAGAGCTAGAGAGAGAGAGTGGAGAGAGAGAGAGATGAGAGAGAGAGAATGGAGCGAGAGGAGAGAGAGAGAGAGAGAGAGAGAGAGGTGAGAGAGAGAGGAGAGAGAGAGAGGAGAGGGAGCGAGATGGAGAGATGGAGAGAGAGAGAGGAGTAGAGAGAGAGAGAGCAGAGAGATGAAGAGATGGAGGAGAGAGAGAGAGACGCATTAAGAGAATAGAGCCCGAGTCGTTGCATGCTTTGCAGGCTTTCTTTCTTTCTTTTTTTTTTTTTAAATTTAAGGGAAATACAATAAATGAAAGGGCACAGCGAGCCGTTTGGCGGCCTCGTCAGCTTCTGCTGATGCCGCGGGAATAGCGTTAGAGCGAAAGTAGACTGGCGGCGGGTTGCGTTTATCAGACGTATTTGGCGGATGTCTCGAGGGCGGTCGTTATAACCGAACTGAAGTGCAGTGGTGCGGTCGCTTTGTAGGATGCTCCCGCTACTAGCGTTTTTTTCTTATTTGCTTTTCCTTATTTCGGCGACTCTGCGACGTCGGTGCGCTGTAAGAACGCCTGTTTACCTTTGCGAAGTCGTTTCCCTTCTTGGCCAGGTAACCACAGGTGTAAAAAAAAAGCAAGGTGCTAGTGGTGGCTGCGTACGTTCAGTTGAGTGGTTTGGTGAACAGCACCTAAGCTACCCAATAGTATATGGTAAGTAGAGATTTACCAGCCTCGAATTAACTAACATTTACTTGGCATCGAACACCAGTGGAGAGTAATTATAGATCTTTCGGCACCGCGCGGCTTCGCAAGTCACGATGGGGGGGGTGGTGCCAGAGCGTTCATCTTCGGTGCTGCGATGTGCGAGAAAATAGAGAAGGACAAGGGATTGATGATGGCAAAACCACTCGCGTCGTGTGCTGGCCCGGGAAGTGGGTGTCTTCCGGCCCTCCGGCTGGCTGCCTTCGTAGGGTGTAGTCACTGGCTTGTGACGCAGGACACCCCTAACCCAGCTCTCCCCCTGTAGCGCCCGTGCACTTGTTTATTATATATGTAGAGGATGAGAGACTGTTGCTAGGGCTTCTTCCTCTCCGCCCGAGGAAACTCTTCATCATCCTTACGCCAAACTGTTTCTCTATAACTGACCGAAGGAGAACCAACTGGTTTACCTTCTTCTCGAAGTCCAGAAACATTAAAACCATGGTTTAAAGTGGGGTTTAAAAAAAAAAAAAACGCCCATCTTCGCCTATGCGCGCTCCAGCGCTCTATAGCTCGCGAAATCTATCTCAATCTCCTCTAGATATCCATCCTAGCTCGCGTATCTCGCCAGTAGCGGATTAGGTCGCGCTCTAGCTCGCGCCATCTCTCGCCAGCTATAGATATCTCGCCATCTTTATCTCTCTCTAGATATCGATCGAGCTCTCCTCTTCTCTCCATCTCTCTTTCTCTCTCTATCTCTACACTATATCTATCTTCGCTCTCTTCTCTCCATCTCTCCTATCTCTCTCTCTCCATCTCTCTCTCTCTCTTCTCTCTCTCTCTCTCTCTCTCTCTTCTCTCTCTCTAATTATAAAATTGGGGCATTTTACTTATTATGGGATACCTGTGTATACACACGATTTTACACACTGCTTACATGTATATATTTTTTTAATTTCAAAAGTATGTATTAGTAGTAGTGGAGAAGTATTTATTTAAAAAAATAAACGTCAAAATAGTTATAAACTTTTCAATAACAGATTGAGAGAGAGAGAGAGAGAGATGGGAGGAGACAGAGAGAGATGGGGAGGGGAATGAGAGAGAGATGGGGTGTGGGGGGCTTACCAAGAAATATCTCGTTGCTAAAATATTAGACAAATTTAATTTATTATCAAGAACTTATTTATTCTTTTTTAGATTAATATTCAGCATGTTCGCTTTATTGCATATATTTGTATGCGTTTAATTATTTCACTCCATGCATTAACCTGAGGAAAACCGGTGTAGACGAGCTGTGTATATTTATGCGTGTGTCTGACAAAAATATAAACAAACAGAAATTTGCGTGTTTTTGAACAGGTAGCGGACAATGCGCAGGAAGGCGACCGAAACACCTTTTGCTCCCAGGTAGAAGCCGGACAAAAGATCCGCCTTAATTACCTTCTTTTTCACCCTTTTTTCTCTCTCTTTCTTCTTCTTGAAGAAAAGGTGGCCCGATAGGCAGCCACGGGGGCGGATATGCAAGGGCTGTGTTTGCGCAGCTATAATCCACCTCGCCATGTCGGCAGCTAGAGGGTTCGAGTCCCGCTCCTTTCCCAGCTCTCTTCGTTAGCGATCTGAATATCTTTGTGTTGTGTTGTGTGTGAATGTGGGGGACGTAAACCTACTAAAAACACTGATGGATAGTAAAGCTACTTTAAAAAAAAAATAGACTAGCTGATTAATAATAATAATACTAATAATATATAATACTAATAATAATCATATAATAATAATAATAATAATCATCATAATAATAATACATTAATAATAATCATAATAATAATAATAATAATAATAATAATAATAATAATAATATAACTAATAATAATACTAATAATTAATAATAATAATAATAATAATAAAACGAGTTTATTTACAATCATTCCTAAGATATTAAGATTCATTTATTGTTATCGATCCTGACGGTTGTTTTTTAAATCTTTTTTTGGGGTATATGATCGATCTACTAGAAGCCAGGCTGTGTTCTCCGGTATACTACTGTTCGAAGATCGATCTGGAATGTCGATATTGTTGTTATTTATGTCGCAAACAAACGGGTTGTAGTTTAATAACTAAGGAAAGCAATGGGTGCGTGCTGGGGAAGCTGGAAGAGTAAGTAGTTAACAGCGAGAAATCAAACAGCTGATTAGCCTCCAGTGGAGAGCCATTTCCTGTCGCTTCGGTGAGATTCCGAGGGGAAACGCAGTAAAAAGAAGGAAGCGGTTCTGTTAGAATGGCGTACTTGTTTAAGTAGTTACCGTAGAGCAACGGTCGCCACCAAAGCTGATCGCGCAGGTCATGAATAGAGACCAGGCCCGTTGTAAGTAGTTCGTTAAAATGCAATTCATGAGTCCATGAATATGAGATGCGTGCGATGGCAGCTAAGTTTTAACGTGACTTGTACACAGACGACTGCGTGGATGTTTGCATGTGGAGTTTAAAATTTAAAAAGCTATAATGAAAAAACAAAAACAAAAAAAAAAGTGGCCACTTACCTAAATTCATGTATCGGATAGAACGGGGTTCCGCTGATCGGTAGGAGGGTACACTCGGTGGGTGGTAGGACGTGAGGCTGGGTGCGAGTGGTGGAGCATGTGGAGTGTGGAGGGTTGTCTGTCGGTGGCGGGGGCTGTCGGAAGGAAGACTGGGCTGGACGCTGCCCGGCAGGGTCGGGCTGGACGTGACAACCGCGCCCATGGGCTTGACTGTCGTGTGGCTAGGGAGAACTTGGTGATGGCTGGGTGCGTGGATGCACAGCGGACAGCAGAAGCCCAGGACGTCGGTGGCGTGCCGCGGGTAGCAGCTGATCGGGTGGGTGACGGTGGGGTGCAGCCTCGGACAAGTCGTCCCATGGTGGTGGTGGTGGTCACTCGAAGGTCCGGCGCTCTCGCTAACCTTCGGCTTCTTGAGGATGAGCGAGTCGACCAGGAAGGAGCGAGACATCTCGTCGTCCGAGGGAAGGGGAGGGGAGGGGCGAAGCGAACGTGCCGGGCCGAAATCTATTCGAAATAAACAAGCGATTCTCTCATTAAATTCCGCTCAGGGAAAGATTTCTGAC
>JACATO010001133.1:0-18320 GCA_018389105.1 Nautilus pompilius | reverse complement strand
CTGGCATTTTACAGATCTTATATATATAAAACTTACTTCGGATCCTGACCAAAAATAATATTAATGCGCGTGTTTTTTTAGAAAATTAATGTAGTGTTGAAAAACTTTCGAATATCTGTCTCTCAACTTTCTATACATAACCAGACAGTTAGACAGAAGAAATAAAACATAGAAAAGGTGACATGATTTCTCAGGTTCGAGACTATGGCCTATAATGAAGAATTAAAAAAAACATTAAGTAAAATATTCCCAGTAAAAAGAACTAAAATCACAGGTAGTAAGCGTAATTTTTTACCAATTAATTACGTGTATGTACATACCGTCATACACTTATATACACACACACACATACTCGAACACACATACACACGTACACATACACACACACATACTGGAACACACATACCACGCACACACACCCCATACTCGATTACACCATACACGTACACACATACTGGAACACACATACACGCACACACACCCATACTCGATTACACATACACGTACACACATATACTGGAACACACATACATGCACACACATCCATACTCTATTACACATACACGTACACACACACACACGTACACACATACTCGAACACACATACACGTATACACACCCATACTCAATTACACATACTCGAACACACATACACGCACACACACCCATACTCGATTACACATACACGTACACACACACATACTGGAACACACATACACGCACACACATCCATACTCTATTACACATACACGTACACACACCGATACTCAATTACAATACTCGAACACAATACACGTACACACACAAACACACGTACAAAAACATACACACACACACGCGTACACACACCGATACTCAATTACAATACTCGAACACAATACACGTACACACAACAAACACCGTACAAAAACATACACACACACACACACATACCACACATACTCGAACACGCACACACACCGTTGAATTTCAATTCAGAGAAATGGGGGAATGAAAATGAATAGGGAAGACGGTCTTTATCCCACTCTGAGATAAACGTGATGTTATTATTTTACGATTGTACTAATATACACTGTTTTTTCGCTACACAGACAAGCAATCATAAACGCCGTTCCGTGTTCATACCAAAGTACGGGACTCTGACGCTGCTTGTATATTTATTCACAAATATACTGATTAAAGAGTAGACCAATGATTTCCATTAAATGGTTGAATCCCAGCTCGTGCAAACACCTGGATTTTCCCCCCCTCCTCTTTTGTCTTCTTCCTCGGATAAGAATAACTGGAATTCCATGTGCCGTAGACCTTGGGGAACGGGAAGGGGTGGCGAGAGAAAAAGGGTTAATTGAGGGAGGGAGGAAATCGCACGGAATACAAGAGTCCATCCAACAGAGACGGGTGAAAATATAAATAGGTAATAGGGGGGAAAATACAAAAACATGAATAAACACCGAGAGAGCGCGAGAGCAGGTGAAGAGTAGGATTGGTGAGTGGAGACGGTCTTACCCTTAGTGGCGGGGGGGAGTCGGTCGCCTGCCTGCCTGCCTGCCAGTGTCCGGCCCAACTCGGTGGGGAAATCCGTGGATCGCTGTGGCGAAGTTTCCGGATGAGATTTACAGCGCGAGACGACCAACCGTGTACACGTGACTTCGAACGTCTCTGCGAGAGAGAGAGATGAGGAGAAGACAAGAGAGAAAGGGAAAGTCAGTTCCGGATAACGGATCGAGAGTTATAATAAGATAGGAGATGGGAGGGGGCAGTTGTTGGTTTTCCGTCGCCGAACCGCATCAACGGCCGCACCAGGGTATCGTCGCGGGGCCGGGCCCCGGCGGAGCACTCGCACACGACGACCCAGCCTCGTTTGCGGTGATTGACACGGGTTAAAGACACGCGCACGGGCACTGCCCCCCCCCGTCTCTCTCTCTCTCTCTCTTCCCTGCCGATCACGGCTGAGTGACAACGCGGTTACATTTCTTTTTTTTTTTTTTCTTTACCCCCCCCCCCCGGGGGGCTCTGACCCCTGCCGTATCGCGGCGCGCGCGCGACCCCCTCGTCCGGTCAAGGAGTTCCATCGAACTCGCGTAATCGGTGGAATTGCCGCCGTAGTTTCGAGGTTAAAAACGGCGCTTGTCAATCACGCGGCGAATGGGCGGGGCTAAGCGAAACCCGCCACGAGGTTGAAAAATCTATTTGTGTTGTTACGTACCGAGACCGGGCGCCATCGACGGGGCCGCCGCGCCCCCCCCCCTCTCCCCTCGCTGCAGCTCTGCCAAATCTGGCCAATCGGAGGCCCGCTCATATTTTACTGCCAGGGGAAAGGTGGGGGGGGTTCCAAAACCGACCTGTCATGTTAGATGAACGTCAATAAGCCGAGGGCGAGTTCGCAGAAGCTAAGGGGACCCGACGAAAGATAAGACATGCTCTGCCGAGTCCGGTTCTCTCAGTCCCAGCCTCCCATCCCGGCCGAGGTGTAGGTGAGACGGGACAAATCAGGCGGAACGGACCACGAGAACCGACTCTCCTCCTCCCATTGTTTTGATGCGGCCGCCTGCGGGTCGTCGCAACCGTGGGACCTCTTTACTGTAGTAATCTATGAACACAACTCGAAGGAGTGGACATTTTTACCTGTCACGACCTTTCTCGTTTTCAAATTAATCTATTCCCTAACCGCATCGGCGTCATCGTCGGACTGGCGTTCTTCAGCAGTTCGGCTCCGTCAGGGGAAGCTTGGCCGGGAGTTTGCGGGTAGCATGTCATATCCTCAGTTCGGATACACTTATCCATCGGTGACCACCCCTCTGTCCTCAACACAGGTAAGATGCTTGTTTCACGCTCAAAACGGTAACATACGTGCGTAGGTAGGCAGATTTAGCACCTAACACCGCCCACCCTTAGTTCTAGACTTCGTCTCTTCTTCTTCTTCTTCTTTTGGCATCGTTTGGGTTAAGACAAAACAGTTGGACTTCCACTTCCCTGTTCTTGCAGCTCCTTATGTCCGGCACAGCTACGTCCATCGCGTCCACCTGTTGTGAGAATGGACGTCCACTCGTGACGGACCCCCACACTGGACAGACAGTGTGTTCCTGTCAGTATAGCTCGGGACTTCTAACGTACCCCCGGGTGGCTGGCCTAACAGATAGCGTCTACGGAACCTCGGCGTACGCAACACAAGGCTATGTACCCCTGGGTACTGATACCTCTGCTTTTTATTCTTCTCTGGTAAGTACACCCGTATAATACTTTTAATGGCAGTATAGGAGATTAGCTATGAAAACCCGATTCAGACTTTAACCAAAAAATCGGAACACCACATGATGCAGTGAGCAAAGATAATAATAATAATAATAATAAATAATAATAATAATAATAATAATAATAATAATAATAATAATAATAATGATGATGATAATAATAACAACAACAACAACAAACAACAACAACAACAAGAATAATAATAATAATAATAATAATAATAATAATAATAATAATAATACTAACAAACAACAACAACAACCTAATAATAATAATATAATAATAATAATAATAATAATAATAATAATAATAATTAATAATTTAAGTTACCCCTCCCCTTTAATTCCCTTGTTGTTTATCCTTCATTATATGGATATCGAATAAAGTGACACGAAAGCGAAGTAGTAGGTAAGAGTTAATAGGAATAGGAGAGAGAAACCTAGAAGTTAAACGCAATATGAGATGTATATAAAGTGAAAATATATAAGTAATATAATGATATTAACTGAGATAAATCGGATAATAAACATAAAGAGAATCTTTAGGGGGAGGGAAAAGAATGTAAGTTGGAAATGATGAAGGAAAGAAAGAGATAATTCGGGAGGAGGAGAGAGCCGGTGGCAGGTCAGGGCTGCGATCGGAGGTGTGGGGGCAGTGGGCGGGTAGATAGAGGGAAGAACTGCGGGTGGAAACACTACCGTGAGGCATTTCAACATCGCATGCCACGCCACACATCGCAAATTGATTAATGCACAAAGGATAGGTGAAACGAAACAAAGGAAACTAAGTGACAGGTGATGAATAAAAGATAGGTAGAAGCCAGGTGAGTGCGCGCAGGCTGTGAACGGTTCATCTGATGAATTAACTCGGTCGGTTAATTACGGTGTAGACAAAACAACTGCGTCCTCTCATAAATAAATATCCCTGCTGTTTTCGTGTGGTAGGTGAGGCGTGAATGGGTTTGGAGGGTGTTACATCTTTTTGTCGGGTAGTCCGGAAGATGTTGATGAGGGAGGGATTGTTACTACGCGACAGATAGCGGGCAGAGGCGAACTGCGGTCCGTAGAGCGGCATCACTTTTGATGCATAACCGGGGTTGTAAAGGCTCGCTGATCTTATTTACAAAGCGGGGTGGGGTTGGGGCGGGAATCGGGAAGGGGATGATGGAAGAGAGTAAACAAACTCGCTCGCCGAGAAAGGCGACAGACAGACAGACAGACAGACGCCTTTAAATATGGTGTCGGTTTGCTGCACGTCGAAGACGAGGATGGGAATGGCGTTGTGCAACCTGGTACGATGGGGCTTAGCGGCGGCACTTTGATGTGATGGCCGTCGCGAGACTGCATGTCGTCGTCTTCCGGCCGATCCCTTTTGTAAGATGCTGCGGATGAAGAACAGGAGTACGACGGGGGTTTCTGCTATCGGAAGGAGGATCGGGAGGCGATAAAAGTTGCTCGCGTTTTTCTTCCGAGAGAGAGAGAGCGAGAGAGAGAGAGAGAGATGGAGAGAGATGGAGAGAGAGAGAGAGATGGAGAGAGAGGAGAGAGATGGAGAAGAAGAGAGAGAGAGATGGGGGAGAGGGGGAGGAGATGGGAGAGGGGGAGAGAGAGGAGAGATGGAGAGAGAGATGAGATGGAGAGAGAGAGAGAGATGGAGAGATGGAGAGAGAGATGGAGAGAGAAAGATGGAGAGAGAGAGAGAGGAGAGAGGAGAGATGGAGGAGAGAGAGAGAGAGAGATGGAGAGAGAGAGATGGTGAGAGAGAGAGAGAGATAGAGAGGAGAGAGAGAGAGAGATGGGAGAGAGAGAGAGAGAGAGAGATGGATGGAGAGGGAGGGAGGGAGGGAGGGAGATCTTTCGCTTCCCTTAGCTGCATTTTGCTTCAAAACGAATCTATTATTTACCACAAACGGTAAACCAGTCTTTTATCATGGACCTGAAGTATTCTAGCCACTACACTACACCATAACTAGGAACTTTCTTCCTTTTTTAAAACCATTTTTCCTGCCCCCTCTATACATCGGACTGCAGCATAACTCACCTGTAATTCAGACGCAACACAGAAAAAAATCTGAACATTGGTAGTTAGGTTTTAAAATGGGTTCTAAATAGCGATCATTTTCATCTGAGAGAAGCAAATTTCGAACAGCCAGTGGCCATTCTGCTGAATCAACAACATCAGCAACAACAAAAAACCGCATCGGCCGTTATTCAAATTTAAAACCCGTCCGTCTGTTTACGGTTGGCACCAGATGCACTTCATCTTGTCTTCTTTTCAGATTTCTTTAAAACCTTTTAATTAATTTAGTGAAACGCATTTAACATGTGTACTCACTCTTATAGCCCCTTTATAATTAACGAAGGTACAAACTGACGTGTATACACAAACACTAGCTTAAGGAAGTAACTTATAAGTGTGTTATTATTATTATTATTATTATGATTATTATTATTATTATTATTTTATTATGATTATTATATTGTTGTTGTTGTTGTTATTATTTAAATATTCTAATATTCGATACTTTTCTATGGAGATTTTGCTCGATTTTAAGTTATGATAAGGACAGGATTTTGAGGTGTACTGCAGTATCTTTAAATATATAATTATAAAGGGAAAATTACCAATTATCAATTATAAAGAATTAATTTCTCAGAACGTTCGATGCAAGAACTGCTTAATGGAAAGGCTGACCAAACGGACTGTCAAGAAGGGGGAACCGTTAGAGATGAAATCGCCCCGACACATCTTCTCCTACTCTGTGGCGGGGATGTCAGTAACTTCCTCAAAAGTGCATTCAGAGACTTAAACAATACTTAGCCATCTATGTGCGCCATCTGGAAGTTCACCCGCTGCTCCGGTGGCGAACTCTTCTATCACATCATTATAACTAACGGATTGTCCGAGCTCATCTTCCGGAGTCTGCGAGACTTAAATGTCGATGTCTCTTTCGGTGCAGGGGTCTTCTCACTTCATCTCATCCGTTCAGGTTTCATACTTCGCTTTTAAAATCTGTATATACTCAGGTTCTGGCGAGTAAGCGGCAACCCTTACTTATTCTAGTCACAGGGATTAGATTTAAAAGGAAAAAGCGGAAAACGACAAGAGTGTAGTACATCAGCTAGTGTCGCCGCGCCCTGGGTGTACACGACTCGTCTACCCGACTTCGACTTCATAGAAACAGGACGGAACATAATTTTTACGTGCTGCACAGCTAGTTTCATCCGGATCCTGGGGAGGGGATAAAAAGGGAGAAAGGGTGGAGAGAAGAGAGAGAGAGAGAGAGAGAGAGCGGGAGAGAGAGAGAGAGGAGATGAGAGAGATGGGGATGCGAGAGAGAGAGAGAGCTGGATGGAGATAGAGAAGAAGACGGAGATGAGGAGAGAGGAGAGAGAGAGAGATGGAGATGGTAGAGAGAGAAGAGAGAGAGAGAGAAGAGAGAGGAGAGATGAGAGAGAGAGAGAGAGAGGAGAGAGAGAGAGAGAGGAGAGCGAGAGAGAGAGCCGAGCGAGAGAGAGAGAGGCGAGAGTGAGGAGAGGAGAGAGAGAGAGAGAGGATGGAGATGGAGATGAGAGAGAGAGAGAGAGAGAGAGAGAGAGAGACGACGACCTAATGTCCTTATAGCTGAGGTAGTAGTTCTAATCCCACTATGAGAAGGTAGGAAAAGTAATGAACGGCCGTTCGTCAGCATCATACTTCAAAGCGGATAACTTATGCTTAAACACACACACACGAGTGAATCTGTGGGAATACCGGGGGACCACGTGTACTCGTGATGGTTTGTTGTACCGATAGCTTGCCTCCTGTGCACCCAAACACATCGACGGGGTAGTTTACCGAGATCGTAGTTGGTGTCGTCGCACATCCACAAACTGTTCGATCTCTGAAAGTGTAAATCGGAAATAAAAAAAAAAAAAAAAAGGATCGGATGAGTAAGAGTAAATAAACACTTTGACTATTTTCATTTGCCAGAAAAGGTCAGACAGATAGGTCATTATAAAAATCAACGATACAGGAATAAATGCATCCGTTCTGAAGATTTCTTTCCTGTAAATTGCTTAAAGCGAACAAGAATCCGTTGGTCTCTTAATCTACGGGAAGACGGCGAGCTCGTCCCTGGCTTCACTCTGGTGCGGAGTCAGGTGGGTGGATAAGTCAGTTAGAGAGAGAGAGAGAACCGGATCTTTGTTTGAAAGTTATCATCGATTAAATATGAGCATCATTAATATTTAAAATTCTTCTCAAGGGTATATAGATGTCTGTAGCAAGACAAGGCAGGGACAGGTACAAGCGGCTTCTCTCTCTCTCGCTTTCTCTGCATCTCTCTCTCTCTCTTTCTCTCTCTCTCTCTCTCTCTCTCTCTCTCTCTCTCTCTCTTTTCTCTCTGCATCTCTCTCTCTCTCTCTCTCTCTCTCTCTTTCTCTCTGCATCTCTCTCTCTCTCTCTTTTCTCTCTGCATCTCTCTCTCTCTCTCTCTCTCTCTCTCTTTCTCTCTACATCTCTCTCTTTCTCTCTCTCTCTGAAAACAAGAAGGTATCTTTTCTTTTCAGATTGTCTCAAACCAAAGAATGGATAATGAGATGTAGATTTCCATCCCGAGACAGTGAGAGTGACTCGGAATGGATAATAATAATAATAATAATAATAATAATAATAATAATAATAATAATAAACCGAAGCATTTTAAATGAGAAGAATCAATAATAGTGTTAAATAGTGAATTACCGTTAGGGTTTAGCCAGCGTGGGAATTGTTTGATTCAGTCTCTCTTTGGCGTGAAACAGAAAAATATAAACATGAATTATTCATGCGGGAGACAGAGGGATCTGTCTCGATCTTGTGTCTGAAAGTTGATTGATTATCGGTGATTTTTAAAATACTGCCTCTGGCTTTTCCTTTTCTTTTTCTGGTTAAGCAAGGAAAATTAAGAAAGTTACATTTATAATAATAATAATAATAATAATAATAATAATATAATAATATAATATGGAACGAATAGAAATTAAATTATTTTTAAAAACTCTGTTACACGTTGAAACAAACAGTAAAACTGTAAATATGGAGAAAAAAATTATAATAATATTATTATTTCATTTTTTAAAATTAAATACATTTTTTTTAATTTCTAGAACACCTGACTTTGATCATTGAAATTTAAGAGCGAGAGAGAGAGAGGGGAGAGAGAGGAGGAGAGAGATGAAGAGGAGAGAGAGGAGAGAGAGGGGGAGAGAGAGATGAAGAGGAGAGAGAGATGAGAGGGGAGCGAGAGAGAGGGGAGGAGAGGAGAGATAGAGAGAGAGAGAGGGGGGGGAGAGAGATGAAGAGGAGAGAGAGAGAGAGCGGGGAGAGAGAGAGCGGGCCGAGAGGAGATAGAGAGAGAGGGGCGAGAGAGAGATGAAGAGGAGAGAGAGAGAGATGAAGAGAAGAGAGAGAGAGAGATGAAGAGGAGGGAGAGGGGGAGAGAGGGAGAGAGAACTGTACATATCAGCGAAATAAAAAGACAGACAGACACAGACACAGACACATGTGTACGTATATATAATTGCAATCACGCCAAGAGATACACAGAGTATTAGTGCTTTAAGATTCGCCTGAAGAGCGATAATCTGTGCTGGTTAAATTATCTGGGGTTTTGAACTCCCTGATCTCGTTTAAGAAAATAAATGAAACAAAAGAAAGTGAGATTGGAATCAAAGTCTCCGCCGAGTGAGAAACCTCGGGAAGGAGCCGCCGTAGTGAAATGAGACTTTAGTTCATCCACAAACAGCCGTAAATTAGTCCAGCGGAACTCGAACTGCCGAGTTCTTCGCGCGATTCCCAGATGGGGAGGTAACGCACCTGAGAATAAAG
This sequence comes from Nautilus pompilius, assembly GCA_018389105.1. Lineage (NCBI taxonomy): Eukaryota > Metazoa > Mollusca > Cephalopoda > Nautilida > Nautilidae > Nautilus > Nautilus pompilius. The sequence goes on along the minus strand of JACATO010001133.1, from coordinate 9,218 downwards.
GGGAATATTTCTGTGACCGGGGGCTGGGGGTGTAAACGGCTATTGAACGGACTCGGTTGTTTGTGGGGCTAAACACCCAACAACTGTATCAAGCGTCTCCGATTTTGCTAGCAGCAGGAGAGACAAAAAAATATCCCCGTCGGACTCGTGTATTGTTTCTGTGGTTTCGCCGACGATGGATGGATGAGATTTGCGATCCCTCCCCCCCAGTCCAGAATACCGGGCGAGTCACACACCCCCAGGGCCCGTCCGGGTTGGTGTCCCCAGTCCGGTCAATGTCTGCCGTCTTAACGCTATAATCCAGAACCCAAAGTAGAAAAATGAAAACTTGACTAAAGTTAAATATGAAATAGAACTAATCTGTTTATCTGCTTTTTCCTGTCTTCTCATTTTAATATATATCTCCCCCTTCAATCTTAATACAGTGTGGCCAAAAAGATTCTGATGCTCTACTTAATAGAAATAGAATATTGAAATCAGTCCAGTTAATACGGTTTAATAAAAGTTTGTTACTGTTACAGCAATACTGAACCTATTATATCTAATATTTCTGGATGGAAATGATAAGTTATTAATGTATTGGAATTAACACAATAAGTATAGAAATACGAAAAATTACATTAGATAACTTACAACAGAAGTAAAGGGACACTGGGCAGTATTCAAATTAGCTTGGTTAATATTATGTACGTAGCGCTCACGCGCTATTACTTACAGTACGTGGTAAGATTAGTATTATTCTTTATCAGCAAGAATCTGTTTGGAGTATCATTATTTTGAAGTTATCGATGCACGCGATAACCGACCTGGCAGGTGCCCGTTGTTCCCAGCTGGCAGTAAGAAAGCAATCTACCCTATTGTTTGGCGTTAAAAGTTCTCGTTCTGTCTCCTTCCATCACCTGTTCTGTTATTTTATACTTTTACCGCAAGTTCTGAACCGGAGCACCGCGAGATGAATACAAGACAGAATTCGCCTCGTCTCTTAGTCGAAATGCAGTATTGCATATTGCACACGGAAAATGCTACAAACGATTATCTCATTGTGCATTATCCGTTATCTAAATTAGCCTGTTTAACTATATATTATACTCGCACTGCCAGGTAACATGGAGTAATGTTTACTCCGATATACCGAAAAGGCCGTCATATAATATAATTCCTGTCTGCTCCTGCTTTACACGTGTTAACGTTTTCTTTTTAAATATATTTTGTATCGTAAAAATCTCTGCTCGACTGGAGCATTAAATAGTGCAAAGATAGTTTGTTTTAAATCTCTCAGTATTGTAATCAAAATTATGCTTAATTATCAATAGTGTATTGTTCTTGGATAAATAGAAACACTGGACACTACGAAATATTTCAGTTTTAATAGAATACTGTATAATATAGATCTGTACGTACGTTAATCTACTAGACATTACATAACTTTATTATGCATATATATAATCGTCAGAGTGAAGCTTTACTAAGTAAATATTGTATTATATGAAGCATACTAATCAATATTGTAGAATATGAAGTATCCAATATTATAGAATATGAAGTTCCGCTAATCAATATTGTAGAATATGAAGTATCGCTAATCAATATTATAGAATATGAAGTATCCAATATTATAGAATATGAAGTACCGATAATCAATATTGTAGAATATTAAGTATCTAATATTATAGAACATGAAGTATCGCTAATCAATATTGTAGAATATGAAGTATCGCTAATCAATATTATAGAATATGAAGTATCCAATATTATAGAATATGAAGTACCGATAATCAATATTGTAGAATATTAAGTATCGCTAATCAATATTATAGAATATGAAGTTCCGCTAATCAATATTGTAGAATATGAAGTATGACTAATAGAGAGGTGTTTAAAGGAATGTCTCGAGACAAGTGTATGTTTATTAGCTCATTAACCCACAGCAGAAAATAACCGGGCGCTCTCTTCGCTAGTAAGTCACTATAATGCATAAATATAAGAACATCACAATTGTTCTCCGGATAAAGTTCCAATATGAAAACATGAAGAACATTAAAAAACAACTCTTATCCTTAAAAACAACATCGTAAAAGGGAAGAATGACTGAATGCCTTCGTATCCGGCGCCGTACAAAACGATTATATATTTTAATATATTGGTATTTCTGGTTCTAGTCCCCTGGAAGAAGAAACCACGTCTTCCATATATCATGGGATGAAATAGCTTCGCACTTCGCGATAGTATTTAATACAAATCCTTCAGCCGCCGGCGCCCCGTTGCAATATATCATGTTAATGCGTACTTTCTGTTAATAGGTGTAAGTTGACATAGGGAGATAAAATATCGTGTACGGACTTAAATATCGTCTTAATTGTTTATATCGGGGACAGGCGATCTGCTGTGGGTGCTTGGGGAGGGGAGAGGTCTGGGGATCGTGTAGTAACAATATTAAGTCGGGATGTAAGACGATAGCTGGACCCAGACGGTAAGTTAGACACAGGCGGGTTCAGCTGTTTTCAGACAGACAGACAGAACCACCGGCTTCTTACTTTGGCGGTTATTTATGGTTTTAAAAAAAAAACCCCAGTTCTTTCCCTCTCCCCCCCCCTTTTAATCTTTAGGAGGGGGGGCCCCTCTCCCAACCCTTAGATTGGTGGTTGTTTGTTTTTGTTTTTTTTTTAAAAAAAGAAGGAAACAGACCGCAAACGGAAGATGATGAACCTGTGCGAGCCGGCAGGGAGGGAGCGAGAAGAGCTCCCCGAACAAGGGAACTTACTTGGGATGTAGGCGAAGTCTGTAGCCAAGTTTGAAGTACGTCTTGGAAACGTGGCGAGGGATGGGGAGACCGCCATAAGGGACAGGTGGTCCGGAAGCAGACGATAATTATGGGAATAGGTAAATTTCCCCAAGCTGTGACTAGAATGCAATATTATTCAGGTTTAGGGTATTGAAAAACGAATATTATTTTATTACTAATTACTCACCCGGGGCTACGGCTCCCTAGGAGGTAAGAAGATAAAATTGTTACAAAAGAATTCGGTGAAGGGAAAACAGCAAATCATCATCATCATCCATCATCATCATCATCACACCAAGGTCTTTTTCTTCATAAACCTGCGAAAAAGAAAAAACTGAGACGGATGGATTGATGTCCGACTATCGAGCTTCGCTCTCCGAGTACCTAAACGGTCTGATCCAGTTGCCGGCGACTGTCACGGCCAACATTTTCACAGTGGTAACAGTTAGCCCAGGCCAAACGGGCTGTGCGTATACAATACAAAAGAAATTAGCCGGGTTGGGGTTGACAACGTTAACAGCGAGAGCGAGAGAGGAGAGAGAGATGAGAGAGAGAGAGATGAAGAGAGAGAAGAGGAGAGAGATGGCGGGAGAGAGAGAGAGAGATGATGAGAGAGAGAGATGAAGAGAGAGAAGAGGGAGAGATGGAGAGAGAATGAGAAAGAAGAAGAGAAGAAGAGAGAGAGAAAGGAGAGAGAGAGATGATGAGAGAGAGAGAGAAGAGAGAGAGAGATGAGCGAGGGAGATGAGAGGGAGGAGGAGAGAGAGAGATGATGAGAGAGAGATGACGAGAGAGAAGAGAGAGAGATGCAGAGCGAGAAGAAGAGAGAGATGGAGGGAGAGAGGAGAGAGTAGAGAGAGAGAGAGAATCTGGTGAAAAATCTGTTAGCTGCCCATTTTTTCTTTTGACAACGGTAGCTGTAAGTCAGCTTCCTCCTGGGTTCATTCGGTGTGCACGATCTCCCGGAGGAGGACGGATTCGCGACTCTTCCACGCTGACACTCGCATTTCACTGCATCCGCTCCAAATGTCTCGGCGCCGGATTTGTATGCCCACCTCGCATCTTTACAAAATATCTCCCAGCCGGCCGAACGCGGTTGTTATTGCTAGCCCCTGTCTGCCTTCTCGAATCTCCTCCAGACCCAAAACGCTCCGTCATGCACGCGGATTCTTCGCCCTTTCCCTCCCTAACCCTTTTCCGGAGACTATCCCCCAGTTTCTCCAAAATCCACGCCATAGCTTAACAGAAACATCACCGCTGGAAAGTACGGCAGCCTTGACGTGTAAACATCGAAAGATAGGTAACGCACGCAGTTCTTGGAGAAAATGTAACACACACACAGAGGTTCTGAGAAGGCGGTCGTTTGTCTTAGAACGAGAGCGATGCGTGGCCGCCATCAACAAGTGAGTGTCGACGGATTTCTTCTATTAAGGTATTTTATTAGCTCTCTGTCAGAAGAAAACGGTGCTTCGTTGTTCGGCAGCACCACGGAGAATTGTTACCTTTCGACGTCAGACGGCGCTGCGAAAAGTCGGATATCGCGAGAAGACGGAAACAGACCGGATCGTCTTCCACTACACGACGCTTGGATAAGATTAACGGTTTGGCTTTCGTCGGAGTCCCCCCCCCCCACCCCCAACACCACCACTTTCTTTTTAAAACTTTTGGATAACCTCAGAATTCCAAGAACTTATTCGGTTTTTTGTGGGTGAATTCGTCCGTGACCTGTGGCGAACAAGCAAGTAGCGCCTTTCTGATTTGGCACCCGTTGTAGATGAACAGCAGTGCATTGTGGGAGGGGCGGCATATTATAATTAAAAATCAAGCAGATCTTTGGATTAAACAGACTGTAATTATACAAAAATCCACATCTATGTATATACCCCACCCTAAATAGAATAAACTGCAAAGATAAAGATGAGATCTCGTTAACTGTCCGTGACTTTGACATTATTTACTGTATTCTGTTTAATTTTCGAATTGAATTCAGCCACAATATTCTCTCTCTCTCTGGTCATCTCTCTTTTTCTGGTCATCTCTCTCTCTCTTCATCTCTCTGGTCATCTTTTCTCTCTCTTCATCCTTCTGGTCAACTCTCTCTTCTTCTTTATCTCTCTCTCTCTCTGGTCATCTCTCTTTTTCTGGTCATCTCTCTCTCTCTCTCTCTTCATCTCTCTCTCTTTCATTATCTCTCTCTCCTCTCTCTCCTCTCTCTCTCTCTCTCTCTCTCTCTCTCTCTCTCTCTCTCTCATTACTGTTATCATTTTCGTCTATTTATGGTTGGTTATTTTATGACAATTCAGCTTTTTAGAATTTTTACATTTATAGGCTTTTATCTAATTCAAGTTTCTAATAAAAAGAAAAATTTTAGAATTCGATTTAAAAACAAACAATATTACTTAGATAATTCATATTTTAAATCTTTCAATAAAATTTTAAAAAGACGAATTGAACTTTTATGCCATTTATGTTTTAAGAAATTAACCAATTTATGAATATCGTCATACTTCAGGCTTGAGAGAAGATAGTCGCCTTGAAGTCAATGGCAATAACTGCACTGTAATAATTTAATATGCATATGACGTGAAGTCGTTCATCTATAGTGACGTGATGGTAACACAGCGCCCCCTTGCGTGCCTTCTGTAGACTCGTTAAGTAATCAAAATGCGCAGCTGGAATTGGATTACTTTGCATTATTATTGCTTACCAGCAACTTGCAAAAGAAAACAACAACAAAGTTACTGAAAGGTAATATTCAAATTATGTTAGCGCCTCTCGAGTTGTTTGGACAGGAATTAGAACGCAGGCGGCTGGCTGGGCGTGCAGCCATCTGTATCTACGGCCCCTGCCTGGAATTATACTACCGCGGGGAAAGACGAGGTACGCACCGGCGTCCGTCCCCTGACTATAGACTCGGCTCCAAACAGCTGTGATGAAATACAAAGCCACGCATCATCCCAACGGACAGTCGTTAAGCGCCCGTCCGCAGGTGCCACTGTCCGGCTCTGGGCGAGGCCAGTCACGTGATGTCAGCCAGTATCAGGTGAAAGCGGAGAGAAGTTTAAATTACTCGTGGATGTTCAGTCGGCAGGTATCGCGTTACTCCTGAGTGAAGTAAAGGGGGCCTATATATTTCTGGTACGGCTTCGCTGGATGCTACAACTATGGACGAGGAACGAGGACGGCCATTCCGCCTGCACAGCGCGAGTCCATCCAACTTAAGATACTCCCTCAACACTGCACCAAAATACACCGTGGTGGACAGCGTATCCAAAACCCCGCCACCATCACATCCCGATATCAGCGCCACGGACGCTCCAAGTTTGAAAGTAGCAAAAGGTATCGAGTTCCCCGTGTAATTTTACCCAATAATCCACACAACGAAGAAAGTGCAACATTATAAACATTTACCGGGTTTTTGACATTCTCCCTCACCCTTCCAACCCCCAGAAGTGGCTTTTCCCGGAATGTGGCTTTGGTGGATTTTGAATGTACGACTCACCTTATTTTGGTTGGTTTTTAGTTTCTTATCGTGAGTGGGTTTTGTGTCCAAATTTGGGTGCGTGCCTGTGTGTGTGTTTATGTCTGTGTGTGTGTGTGTGTGTGTGCTTATGTCTGTGTGTTTGTGTGTGTGCATGGTGTGTGTGTATTTATGTCTGTGTGTGCGTGTGTATTTATGTCTGTTTGTGTGTGTGTGCATGTGTGTGCATGTGTGTGTGTGTGTATTTATGTCTGTATGTGTTTATGTCTGTGTGTTTGTGTGTGTGTGTTTATGTCTGTGTGTGCGTGTGTATTTATGTCTGTTTGTGTGTGTGTGCATGTGTGTGCATGTGTGTGTGTGTATTTATGTCTGTATGTGTGTTTATGTCTGTGTGTTTGTGTGTGTGTGTTTATGTCTGTTTTGTGTGTGTGTATTTATGTCTGTTTGTGTGTGTTTATGTCTGTTGTGTGTGTGTATGGTCTGTTTGTGTGTTTTGTGTGTGTGTGTGTGTGTTTATGTCTGTGTGTGTGTTTGTGTGTGTGTGTGTGTTATGTTTGTGTGTGTGTGTGTGTTTGTGTGTGTATTTATGTCTGTGTGTGCGTGTGTATTTATTTCTGTTTGTGTGTTTGTGTGTTGTGTGTGTTTATGTTCTGTGTGTGTGTGTGTTGTGTGTGTATTTATGTCTGTGTGTGCGTGTGTATTTATGTCTGTTTGTGTGTGTGCATGTGTGTGTGTGTTTCTGTCTGTGTGTGTGTGTATTTATGTCTGTTTGTGTGTGTTTATGTCTGTTTGTGTGTGTGTGTTTATGTCTGTTTGTGTGTGTGTTTATGTCTGTTTGTGTGTTTGTGTGTGTGTGTTTATGTCTGTGTGTGTGTGTTTGTTTGTGTGTGTGTTTATGTCTGTTTGTGTGTGTATCTAGTCTGTTTGTGTATGTGTGTGTGCGCGTGTATTTATGTCTGTTGTGTGTGTGGCATGTGTGTGTGTGTTTATGTCTGTTTGTGTGTGTATTTATGTCTGTTTGTGTGTGTTTATGTCTGTTTGTGTGTGTGTGTTTATGTCTGTTTGTGTGTGTGTTTATGTCTGTTTGTGTGTTTGTGTGTGTGTGTTTATGTCTGTGTGTGTGTTTTGTTTGTGTGTGTGTTTATGTCTGTTTGTGTGTGTATCTATGTCTGTTTGTGTATGTGTGTGTGCGCGTGTATTTATGTCTGTTTGTGTGTGTGTGTGTATTTATATCTGTGTGTGCGTGTGTATTTTATGTCTGTGTGTTTATTTATGTCTGTTTGTGTGTTTGTGTGTGTGGTGTGTGTGTGGTGTTGTGCTTATGGTCTGTTTGTGTGTGTGTATTTATTCTGTTTGTGTATGTGTATGTGCGCGTGTATTTATTCTGTTTGTGTGTGTGTGTGTGTGTTTATGTCTGTTTGTGTGTTTGTGGTGTGAGTGTGCTTATGTCTGTCTGTGTGTGGTGTATTTTATGTCTGTGTGTGTATGTGTTTATGTCTATGTGGTCTATGTGCGTGTGTGTGTGTGTATTATGTCTGTTTGTATGTGTGTGTATTTATGTCTGTTTGTGCGTGTGTGTGTGTGTGTATTTATGTCTGTTTGTGTGTGTGCGGGTGTATTTATGTCTCTGTGTGTGTATTTATTTCTGTTTGTATGTGTGTGTGCATTTATGTCTGTTTGTGTGTGTGTTTGTGTATTTATGTCTGTTTGTGTGTGTGTTTGTGTTTTATGTCTGTGTGTGTGTGTGTGTGTGTGTGTGTGTGTGTGTGTGTGTGTGTGTGTGTGTACACGCGCGCGGTGTTGCTTTTTATTTTATGTCCAAAAGGGGGGAAATTCACCAGCCCTAACCATAATCCCTTTCTGTGTGCCCCTCAAAGCTCAAAGCAGAACGCTAGATTTTCAGTTATGAGTTGTTTAGATCGCCCTTTCTACCATGTTATCATATCCTCCACATGAAATTTCGCTTACTTGATATATTTTCTAATAATGTTAACAGCCACAGAATTATAGTCCTGACTGAGGTGCGATTGGTCAAACGCAGTTTCAAAGTGACACTTAATGGATTTTACAAACTGAATCCTGAACATCGCAGAGGGGAAGAATGACACAAAACAACAACAACAACACCAATCCGACGAGAAAACACGAGAAAATTTTTTTAAATTTTGTCCATGCCCGTATGTGAGAGACAGAGAGGGAGAGAGAGAGGGGGGGGGAGGGGAGAGAGAGAGCGAGGAGAGAGAGAGGAGAGGAGAGAGAACTGGAGAGAGAGATGGAGAGAGCGGAGAGATGGAGAGAGAGAGAGAGAGGAGAGAGAGAGAGGGGTACACGACAATTTAACTTGGGTAAGACAAGAAAATTCTTACACTATTTATTCTGATCAATTTTACTAAAGCTAAGTCTGTTTCCATAGTAACAATATTATTGTTGTTTACATAAAACTTGCACGAGATGTACATATGCTGCAGAATCCAAAGAATTAAGAACAAAAAAAAACAATATAAAGCTTTTAAAAAGCTAAATGATTTATGTATTTAGATAAGCTCTGGCTGGGAAACCGCTCCATAAGAGACTGTACTTCCCTTTGTTGTTGTTCTCAGAGAATTATTTATTACACTAAGAACATAAACTACAAAGGTCCATCTCCGGTGATAATGGGTTTGCCGATGTTGGTTTTCTTTTCTAGATTTCAATGATTATCGTGAATTAGAAGAGGCCAAACCAGGGATCGCAGCCACTGCGAACTCTTCCCGATCATAGTCTTGGCGACCAGTAAAGAATATTTGAGCTGGTGGGTGGGTGGGTGGGGGGACTTCAAGTGAAACGAGACGGGTTCTGCGGTGCAGACTGGTTTTATATAGTGGCGCACTAAGGTCATGCAGTGTAGAGTAGTGTTGCGTGGTTACGTAGAACGGTAAACGGCACTACTGCAAACAGAAAGTAGTCGACTTGCCA
>JACATO010001132.1:0-77276 GCA_018389105.1 Nautilus pompilius | reverse complement strand
AATGTTCATCTGACCAGTAAAGCAGCATCCCACTTTCACCACCCCACAGAAATAATAAGCTCTCCCCTATATCCACACATTCGACGTTCATACAGAACCGACAGAAGTTAATTAGCACCCCCCCGGGCACACAAAACTTTTATTTCTCTTTCTGCAGTCGATCAACAGTCTGAGAGAAGAGCTCTACCTTCCTCTTTGTCATAATTTCTGGTTCACCGTGGACGAAGAGCTGCTGCATTAGCCGCACTAGCAACGGAAAGTATTCCTGTCAGAACGGCACGAATCAAAGCCATAGCAACTATGGGTGATCTTCTGCACCATCAGCTGATTCCGCGCATCATTAATCTTTGGTAAAAAAATAATTATTTAAAAAAAAACAACCAGAACTGAAGCTGAACTGCTAGCGTCGTGGAAAGACAGATACTAAAGTGGTTGCTAAATACCGGTTTACGCATGCGTCCTGGTCGTTAGCCATTTCCGATAGTTTCTCTTTCAAGGGAGGCGCCATCTTGACGGTGATATTCGGACACGTTTACCGTAATGTCTGATATTGGCGGCCATCGCTACAGCACGGCGCGATGAGAAACGTTAGTGGGGGGGGATGGGATGATGATGAGTCAGGCCCCGACTTCGCGCTTTCTCGCAACCCACTGAGCTGAGGTATAATCTTGGAGGCTCCCAGATCGTAAACAGGAGGCGTAAAGGGGGGGGGGGGAGGGGAGAAATCTTTAAAACGAACCGGGGAGATTCCCGCTGAAAGGTTTTATTTAATACACAGAGACCGTAGATTCGCTTCCTTTCGCCCTCCCGTCAAGAAATGAACGAAGTCGTTACTTAAAGCTGTATTATTTTACCTTCGCGGTTTCTGAATCTGCAATGATTTCATTAACACTCCGTATGATACATCAGTGTCACCATACTCATCCTCCCACCACAGAAGAACTAATGTTTATGTTAAACCGAACCACCTGTGTAGTTATTCGATTCGCCCGTAACTAGTTTAACAAACGGTCCCAGTTCGCAAGCTGCAAACGATCTCATTGGGTAACTTATTAATGGCGTCCGGGTTAGAACTTTCATCTTTTTTTTTCCGGTTAAAATACGGCCTAAACAGGTCCTTTGAACTTAATAATGTAGACATCGGCGCACGGATTAACATTGCAGGAAACGGATATAACCAGAGACAAATCTATCGTGCTTTATTGGAGAGGAGATGGATTAACGGGGTTGCGCAATCTTGCGTGTCGACGTCTAATCAATGAAGCACCAGCTCACTTTCCCGCCTGATACACGGTTACTCCCCCCAGCCGATAACGACATCCATGGGACATCGGTCAAACCCGGACCCAATTCTGCCGTGGCGGAGTGCTCCGTCTGAATCCGCACAGGTAAGTCTGCTTCTTCAAGATGTAAAATATGCAAGAAATGGCATTAAGTATTCATCTGGAATGTTTCCAAATGAGGTGACACTCTGTTGGTGAACAGCGATAATTTAAATCCAGCCCCGCCACCCGGGGACGAGACTTCTCCTGAAAATCTGGCGAGTCAAAACCATAACCGTTTTAGACATTTTCTTTTCCCCTATTGCTGCTTAGCTTTTTTGAAAACCAGCGAATTTCAGAATTTGCAGAAAACAAAAAAAAAAAAGAATAGCTTTTGGAACTTCCTGAAACTATAAAAAAAAAAACAAAAAACAGAGAAAAGTTTATCTGGCCAGAGAAGGAACGGTTACTCTTAACAAGTCGATCATGTTTCTCCATTCGTCGATGCCTTGCCAGATTTAGTGTTGACTGTATACCCCCATTGAGGAGATCTGATGTTATTGACTGGACAGACAGTGGACGTCGAACGAGTCCGAACGAATCATTAGTATTCGACTGGTAAACAAGAATTCAGTACACTGTAAATATGTGCATAAAAAACCATAAATTTGACTCGTTTTTTTTTTTTTTGCCTATTAATCTTCAAAATATTTAGGAATTTACCAGCAGATCCAGTGGTCGTAGTATCTTCCTTCACAGTGTATGTACTGAATACATTTGGCCCTAAAATTCGTAGTCCCCAATCTAGTTATCCTACACAGCAATGGCATGTATCCATCTTCAGAGCGCTCTCCAGCCCTGGCGGTATGAAGAGTCCCTTGCTAAAACATGGCGGTCTTCGTTAAGAATTAGCTTCTGCTAAAACTGAAAGTAAATAAGTCTTTAAACCGCGCAGTTACCTCCCCTCTATTTCTTTTTTTATTTTTTCAGTTGGAAATCAACAGCTCGGATGCGCCATCATTGACGAGAAGGACTTTAAAAAGAATTCATCAGAGAAGGAGTTTGTTTTCCTTTCTGCCAGGAGCGGCTGGAGATTTTCGCCTTCGTGCGGATAGGTGAACGGCTGACCACATGAAGTTAAGGAAAACTTATCACGGGTCACCGGTTGTTTTCTTACTGGTTACTACTAACCCCTACGGACCAAGACTTGCTAAGGTAGATGCGACTTGTTACCGAACTGAGATTTTTTACCTGCACGCCAGCTCTGAAGTATTTCCTTCATACTTCAAAAATGCTTATTAGCTTATACCTATCTCTGCCATGTCTAAATATACCGCAATCGTTCATCCGCACTACTTTAATGTATCCTCTTTCACCAGCATCTTCCACGGTTAGCGCGAGCGAGACTGGAATCCTTACGGTGATCTCAACAACCCTGTCACTTCTTTCTCTCGTGAGCAGCCTGATGTGACAGCTGTTTCCGTTACTTTGTTCTCTCGCAGCTACCTTTACTTCCGCTGCCAAAAGCCCACAGAACCCACGGGTCTCCGGTGGCGTGTAGCAGCTAAACTAAAAATATTTGTTTCTGTCTAAAAGGCACAAACACAAGTCGACTACCGCAGTTTAAACACGCAAAGAATTAATGCCACGCTGTTAATAATAAGCCAGCCATCAAAACAACGGAATACTGATCATGGTTGATTTCAGGCATATTTCATCTGCATGAATGAATGTATCAAGTGGCGGTCACTTCCTCGATGCATGCAGACGCATGCTGGGAATCTAGTGACGTCATTCTCCGGCTAGAAGTGAGGTCTTCTACTGAAAGTATAACAGAATATGCTAAGAAACAGTTTGTTGATGAAGACCAAGCTTGATGGCAATCGTTGTCTTTAAACCGTTGTTGTAAAGGATACACTGATATGTAACAATTCCAAAATTGTACTGAAGGAGGGTAAAATCCTCGTTTTTTTGGATATTTTAGAGGGATGATTTGAAAGAGGGCTTCTGTACATCTAGGAACAAGAAAAGAGGAAGCGAGGGAGACGGGGTGAATAGAAGGAGAATGAAAGGAAAGGAAATTAAGTGATATCTGTTGATAGTTTAAGGTAGATAAACTTGAAAAATCTAGTCTAGCGTTTACTATCAGCTTTTGGAGACACAGTCAACAGGTGCGAGCTCATTAACTTAACCGTTTGTGACTCCGGTTGAAATCGGTTAAGGTTAGCAAACGGTTTGCTGTGGTCTCCGTCTGTAATCTGTAGCTTCCTGTTAAGCCGCTGTATCTTCTTTATTTCCTGTTTACTTAGAACGTGTGACGAAGCATTTGTTATTATTATTGTTGTTGTTATTGCTTTTCTTACGCACCTCTCGAATATATTCCTCGAAACTACTTTTTCCCGAATCTACACCCCGCCGTTTTCCCCGGCTAGGAACCGTTTTAGAGTTCACGCTAACCTTCAAACCTGCTCCCTTCCCAGTCTTATTCTGTCATATATCAGTACATAGAGAACACTGAGTGTCTCCCTATTTCATTCATACTTTAGATGTTTTTTATTTACACCCCTTTTCCTGCCACACCCTGATTCAAATAACTGCAGGTTTGTTTGCAATCGCGTAGCGGGTTAGGGTTAACAAAATTACTGATACTTATCTTGGCGACATCCCTATTCTGATGAATTCGTTTTAAATATCTCACCTTTGTTTTCTGGTGTCATTACAAAAGTGCAGAAAACCTTACTCCTGGTATACCACTGTAATTAATGCTATTGATTTCACTATAATTAAGAGTATATATTTTTCAAAGTTGCTGCCAGTTCAAGGCACCCGTCCAATCTGCTTCCATCACCAAACAACCGAGGACCCTCCATTGAGAGGAAAAGTTAAGGCTTCTTGGTGTCTTTTGTGTGGATAAAACTTAGTTTACTTTTTCACTAACCAGTTCACATAAACACAGGCACTAATTACAGATCAGTTAGTAAACTGATAACTGGCGATGTTATAAAAAAAAAAAATATTTTATGACAGCAAAATACTCCTAAAAGATATTCATCACGCCGTCGTTAACAACAGTAACGTTGTCCGTAATATGAGGTATAGGGTTTGCATCTTTAAGAAGCTGTGCAGCATCTGGCTGGTCTCTTGTTTGCTCCTCTTGCCTGCTAAAGCCATTTCTATAAAGTCGTCAACCTTCGACAACACGAAGACGCACACGGTACCAAACGTCCATTTTAGGAGAATGCTAGACATTCCTATCAATAAACCAAAGTAACGGTCTCCCCCTACCGGACGTTGCGCTATACGGTGTACGATTTGAGAGTCATTGATATACGTCACCTTTTTTGACTACAGTTCTGCTCTGAAGTCAGGCAACCGACTCGGTTTGGCGTTCGAGCCTTTCCGGACCGGCTACACAATAACCCACCGTCCTTGGCAGTCGTCTACACAAACCTGTGATCTAGCCAACTCCAATCTCGCTAATGTATCTCTTTCCCGACCCAATATTCTGCGTATTTACAGAATTTATCGACGGTTTTTTTTTTTGGTGAACGTTTCTTATCATCATCCATCATCCCTCGGACAATTCTCATAATGGCGAGGTTAACGCCCCTTAACCCTGAATTCGTTGGTGATGATGATGATGATGTATCTTCTTTGGTACATACTAGATTTTAATTCTCAAATTACTGGTTGCTAATTTGCTAATCAGACAATTTACCTGCTGAGCCACTAAGGATTTTACTCAACCAAACCAAGCATTTTTTTGGTGATATTTACCTTTCGTTTCTGAATTTTTAGTAGCTACACTGTTGCTGATCCCCGGACTAGATGTGCCAGCAGGACAACCGAGTGTGTGGCTGTATATTATATCAGACTTACTCTTTTCTTGTTTCTTACGTTGTTTTCGATGTATGGTTTTAAAACCACGTGACTCCCCGTGTTTATTACAGGACCTAGCATGATCTGCTACTGCTCATTCCTCCAGGTGTCCTAGTCTCCATCTCTGATATTGGCGAGTCTTTCTTCCTCTAATGTAATGTTTCCCACACAGTTACAAGTAAGTAAATTGCGGCTCTTTGCCGCTATCACTTAATTCCTGGAAGCTAGCCTGGCCAGAAGTCTGAGTGCCGTATCACTACCAGAATGAATAGTTCTGCTGTTAAAATCTTTCAATAGACAAGCCAAGGCGATTCGACTTTCTGTCATGACGACCATGCTGTTATATTCTTCAGTCGTCTTTGGCTTACGTCCTTCACCAGACATCACGATACACATCCGTTTTTATGAAACGTGGACACCGAGTGTTTCTTTGCATGTAACACCGACGGTTCAGACATATTACCGGTCTAGAAACATGGAACATCTGAGGAGTTCTGCTTTTACATCTTGGCGATGATTGGACTTGAAATGCTGACGTTGTTGAGCATGTTATCCTTTTTTCTGTACACACCTGTAATTAGACGATTGTCTTATTTGGCGATCATTACATGAGTAATGGCACCTGATCGGCGCTGTCCAGGTCTGTTGTAGAGTGACGGCTGGCTGGCTGGCTGTGTAGGTTCATATGTTGTAAAGACACGTTTACATCGGTCACTGCGCGCGGACGGAGCACAGAGGTGTCTCTGTTTGCCTCGGCAAACGACGCTGACAGAAACGGGTGCTGCTCCCAGTCCTCCATCTACAGATTAGCGAGGGCTAGAGACTGGGGGTCCACCCCACCCCCATTCCCTCAGCCTGCACGCGGAAGTCCTCTTCATGTTAAAAATATGCCGTGTTTTCTTTAGTTGCGTAGACGTGTTACTGTTTGGGATTCTTTCTCAAGCCAATTCACCATCTTCCCGCGGTTTAGTCCCTGGTGCCTCGTTTGCTAGAAATATATTCATATGCAAGGGAGCTCACTACTTTATTCTGAGAACGACAACAGGAGAATTTTCCCGAAACGTTGGTAAACAACAGATGGGACGATAACATGTCGAACTACCCACATTACGCAGGGCCTTGATATATATATATTTTTTTTAAATTACGAATTCATATTTTACGGTCTATTTTCAAATATTTTTCTTTCAGTTCCCTCGTAACAGCAGCAGCTCTACTCGCTCGGGCAGGTTTCCGGTCGATGATTACCAGTGGTTCATCTATGCGTTGTTGGATTCGTTTGTAGTAATAGATTTTTTTCGTGGCGCCAGATGGCGCTCCCAGTATATACGAGTATATAGACAAAAACAAAATTAAATATTTTTAGTAACTGCAAAAGGTACACATTTACTGGGTATTCGTTCGGCACAAACGTGCCAACAGCGCCATCTTGTAGAACCAGGCACAGATTATGCTGTCCGAAGGTGTAGTTTTTCTTTAAAAATTGGCAAAAACGGAAGTGAAACTTGTAGCTGATCTAAAGTGCTTTTAAACAGCCATCGGTCTGAAAGGAACAAGTCCGAAGTATGTAACGGACCGTTTTTCCCGTCTCTGTCCCAACATGCAGCCCGTTCCGTTATTCCTCAGAGCCTCAGAAGTGCCGCTATTGTTAGTCCGCAGTAGACGGGAACTCCGCGTGGTGTTGTCAGGTATCGAAGGCATCTCACTGTCTGGCTGAACGCGGCTCGCCTTTGATATCGATCACTCCACCGCAAAGACACATCCCCCGTCACTGATCTCCACAGGTGCGCGTCTCGTCTGGTAATAGATGTCCAAAGCGCCGTCTGTCGTCGCCTGTCAGATTACAGACTCTTTCCTGAAGAACTCGCTCGTAGTCATGGCAGGCGCCATTTTAAATCGCCACGGTGCTGCCATCTGTGGAGTATCAGCCGTAGTGCCGCTGGTATCGAGTAAACGTTAAAAGAAAATTTTTTTTTTTTTGGTGTGAATACAAACCATAGTTTTTAAAATTTTTTTTCCCTTGCTATATAACTGATTCGGAAACACATCTTGAACTTCCCGTGTTTATTTCAGTTACTGGGCCGGCTTCCGTGGTTCATTTTGTGTTAGCTCACCTTCGCGAGAACCTTGGAAGCTGTAACGTTGGCGCTATCAGCAACAGTAATATAAAATAGCCTGACATTAGATATTCAAACGATAATTCACGTTCTCTCCGATAGCGCGACTTCCTTGGGAAGGAACGATAACTCGAGCACTCTCCGATAGCGCGACTTCCTTGGGAAGGAACGATAACTCGCGTACTCCACGATAGCGCCACTTCCTTGGGAAGGAACGGTAACTCGCGTACTCCACGATAGCGCCACTTCCTTGGGAAGGAACGATAACTCGAGCACTCTCCGATAGCGCGACTTCCTTGGGAAAGATGTAACCTGAAAAAATACCAGCTGAGGTATCCCAAACCGTATTTTGTCGTCTACGAGACCAAATCGATCGATTTCTTTGCTGAATAAAGAGCAGCTGAAGATTTCATTCGCTTAGCAGTAGGTAGGATCAGACCATTTCAAAGTTGGCTAGGCTACAAGGGAAACAGAAATTAGGAGCAGAGTAAAACGGATAAGAAAAGAAATTATTATTCATTGATACAGTCTGGTTATATTAATGCATACGCTTCCTTTCGAAGAAAATATATTCATGATTTACTTTCAGCTGGTGAGCATTCACGAGACTTTGTGGCCAGAAAACAGAATGTATAACTGGGCGGCTGTCTCCAGCCTCATTCTGGAGGCGGTGCTGCAGTTCTGCTACCCCCATCTTTACCATGTAAGAAACCTCTCGAGGTACATTATCGTCAGAAGCGGAAGTAAACAAGCCCACCAGTCTGTTTTCTTCTTTCCTGTTTCATTGATGACGCGATAAAAGGGATTAATGATGGCACAAAGGTATTAGACATAAATATTACATTTTTTGAGAAAGTTCCAAGAAACCTCTGCCACAAGAAAAAAGTGCAAGGAAATCATGTGAATACATTAAATGTCTATAGAACATCCTGTTTCGTAATGGCATAAATTATATTCGGTAATTATCGATTAACCTTAATTTGTTTCTTTTCTTCAAATTTGTGTATCAGTTTGCGTACTGATTTAAAATTTAAAGGATTCCTCTTGAGATATTTAAAAAAAACAGGTTATAAGAGAAAAAAAATCATTTAACGATACGTGGAATGCCAGAATCTGCTTCCATTCACACTTAATATTGTGTTTTATGTCATACAAAAAATGGAAGTCTATTAAACTCTTAATTTGCGTACCATTTACGATGCAGTTTAGAATATCACATAATAATGTCGTACAGCCATCATGCGTCACCAGAAATCGTCTGTTTGTTTTGTCTATGCGCAGTTTTTTAAAAAAAATTCTTACGTCAGCTGTTGAACTCGGCCTCGTCAGACCTACCTGTAATCAGTGCCATTATTCCGAAGCTTTTAAAAATCCTTATCCTTGGCTGACAGCTTAAATCTGCGATGAGGATCGGTTTTCCTTCATCAGCTCTTCCACGTAGCAGAATTCGTAAAAAGTTTGTGTTGAGTTCCTATTTTGCAAGTTCTTGACTTCCGCTATCGCAACAAACAGATGCAGGTTCGGGGCGTGGTTCTGATAGATGAGACTCTTGCAGATCGATGTTGTGAGCAAGTCAGATGAGTCTCACGAAACTTCGTGATTATTCAGGATGCGTAAAGATTATCCAGCTTAACATTAACGAACTGCTTCTCGCTTTATCCATACAGGGGTGAAATACCAAAGATCTAACTGCGCTTTGGCGCGTTATAACATTGGCAAACAACGGCAGTCGTCGCTTCTCTATTTATGCAGAATTAGCGGAGGTGGTTGATGGGTTAATGGTTTCCCTATGAACGGGATGTTTCGGGCTCCAGCCGCCCGTCAAACAAACGAAGACTCGTCGCCGACGTGATCACCTGGTATCTTTGAAAGAATGAATGCTTCTCTCCTTCGTGTAGCTCATGCAAAGATGAACACCTGTCAAAAAACAGTATCACTAATTAATAAATGTGCTCTGACCTCACGGCTAGTTTTGGTCATTGCACCACTATAAACACAGCTCACACACCGAGTTTTTAAAGATGTCTAGCAAACTGTCAACGTTCAGTCTCAACTTCCCAACTGAATTTACACTGATAATTATTGAAGCGTTCCCATTAGTACCGGAAGGTTGAAAAGTACCAAAGAGATTTTATTGCCATTCACAGTTACTGCACTTTATCCAATGAGTTCTAGAGTAATCACTGCGTGATATATCAAGTTTTTGTTGATCAAGAACCCTTAATTTAACTTGATACCTCCCCCTCATAAGAATATTGATCCTTCATTTAACCCGATACCACAGATTTCATCAAGTGAACCATCCTACGAATACCGCATCTGTACTGCAGACTTTCGCTTTGGTTGACCACGGACTCAGGAAGGCGTACACTCCCTGCTTTGTCAATGTTATAACAAAAAAATAGATTGAAAAATTAAAGGCGATACTTTTTTTTTATCAACGTAGGAAAATGAATGTATTTCCTTTTGTGTCCATACCAAAAGTAAAGCAATAGAAATGAATATAACAAAGAAGAACGTAAAATAAATCGAGAGAAAAGCCAGAGATGAAGGCTGCTTTGTTATCGCTATGCCAAGGTTACTTAACTTTATAAAAAGGAGCGGAGAACCATTATAGCTTAAACTAAGCAGGTACTGTAAGATGGCTTATCATCGATACACTTATCTTCAAAAGCTTCGGCATTTTATTTCATTCTACACACAAATGGGGCACACGTCGCTGACAAGAGCTTGGTTTGAAACGTGTCGTTGAGACATGATGGTCACCGCGCTTTAACTTGAGACCCCTTGGTCCGCACGCGCAACACTGGCAGGGGATAGTCGGGGAAATCTTCTCTATTTATATAGCAGGGATCTCGTGAATCTGTGTGGACTACTGATAAGGTTAATTTCTACGGAATAAGATTATTTTGATAAGTTATACTTATCGCGAGCATTCCTGAAAATGTCTTAGGGGTTAGGGTTTACCCCCTGATTATTTTCTCTAACCTATGCCCCGCACAAATATGATAGCTGTCCATCGATCTCGGCAATGACACCCAGTATTCTCATCTCCATCCATCAACTCCTGAGTACTCGTGTGGTTAAACAATCCAGTCTCTATTGGCGAGGAGACTTATACCAGGCTAAGGAGTTTATATCCGCTTGTTCCTGTTTCATCCAGATGTTCTTGGAGTTCTCCTCTGTTCGGCCTGCTCGATTCGATCGGCGTCAGTATTTTTTGTTTTTCGCTGCACCATCACGAATCGTCTGCTGTAGCATCTCTCCGCCATCTGCTCCCAAGCTTCAGTTCCGAAGAAAGCAGAGAAACGCACCGAGTGGCCCACGCTCATCTTAACTGCATTTTTAATTACCGCTGCTTCTAAGAATTCGGCTTCTCTTAGAATCTCAACGTCAGGAATCTTGTTTTACTATTTTGTTGGTGGTCAGCAGCAGGTGATCGGTGATTGTCATCGTCATCAAAAACAACCAAAAACCTTATTTCAAGAAGCAAACCAAGAACGGTTCTGTAAAGGCACAACCAAGAAACCCCCGCCTGTTACAGCAGTCAGTGAAAACGGTGGACACGACCATCCCTTCTGTAATCAGTCGTACAGATGTGGCAAGAGAAGTGTCTAGAATAAACGTATCACTTTCAATCGATTTTAAGTGGGTGAATACTAGAAACACCTGCTTCTTTGCACAGGTGTCTATGCTCTAAGCTTTTATCGATACAGCTATTTTTTATACAAGAACGTATCACCACTACCTACGTGGAATTTTAATCGAAAGTACCTGCTAATTTAAGTGGGTGTGTCTATACGATAAACTTATAATTTTAAATATTATTTTAAACTACCCAACACCTCGTATTAACCTGTTTATTAATCAGATGACGATTCTTAAGAAATGTCTTTTAATCTCTATTCTCAGTGCGTTTCGTACTTTCCAACTTTTTAATTAATACACACGTGACGTTTAATTACATCTCAGGTTTATGACAAAAGGAAAATACATCAGAAAATCTGAAAGGGTTCTACCCTACGCCGTAAACTTTGTTGCTGATGTTTCCTCTTCCCCCTTTTATCACGAATAACTAACCATATAACTAACATTCACGAGTTACTGGCATAGTTTTTTTTTTCGGTTTAAATCCACCTTAAAGCAAAACAATCTCTATTTTCAATTTAATTTCTGGTAAAAGAGAAAAGAATAAACTGCCAGGTGCTATCTGTCCATTAAAGAAAGAAACAGCAACCCAAGGAAGCAAGCGTTTTAACCAGACCGTCGTCAGTACTCGAAAAGTTGAAGAACTGGCGGTTGAGCGTAAGATTAGAAGTGCCTACCACAACAACGTTTCGTGAGAAATAGCCCGATTAGCAAATTTTGTCCCCAGTTCCGTACTAGGAATTGCATCGCGAACGAAATCAAGGTGTCGTGGACAACTCAAAGTTGCCGTCAAAAAACGAGAGGGCGATTGTGAGAAAATGTTTTAGTTATAATGGATGGAAAGTCACAACGACCATAATTTTTAAATAAAGTTAGTGAATTTGCATAAATGATCTGGTTAATCGCGGTGGGAAACTGTTTGCTAGATTAAGAGTGTTGTGCATCAACCTTTGTGATTAAATCGATACGACTATTATCGCACATGCATGTACCCAGGTGAAATCAGAAGCCTGCAATATACACCTCGAGGAATATCATTACCGCTGTTGTAAAATGGCCGACCAGGAAAGCACGCCTTTGGATAGTTAAAGGGAAGCCGAAAATTGCCAATTAAAAGAACTGTTTACCATCCACCGAAAATCTCCAGTAGTTACAGGCGAAATTTTGAAAAAAATACCACTTTTACCGCAGAATTTGTCGTACTCATTCGTTATTAACTAACCCAATACGAAATGTCCGCTTTGTTGGCGTAAAAACACATTATACCGGTTAATATGTAAATCCAAAGGTAGAATGGTAACCGATTTCTCGACCACGTGTCGTCTCAGTGGATGTTTAGGTGGGCTGGTGTTGAAGAATTTCAGTGTGAGCCATGATGATGGCGAGGTTTAGCTCTACCTTTTGAAGAAACGAAACGATTTGCTGAAGTCCGTACATCTGACGTTAGACAAAAGTCTGATTTTGCAGGCACAAGGCTTCACATGTTTCCGAAGCCATTATAGATTCCATCTTTCTGTAAAAGCAAGTTTAAATGCAGACATTTTGTTAAACTAACATTTCCCCTGTTAGCCACGAAATATTTTAAAATACAATATTGAAAGCTTGTTATATATGAACTAAGTGTAAGCTACTAATACGTGATGGCAGTATTTTAAATTGACGATACCTCTTAATTACATTTCTGTTTGGTGGCCTGTTGTTTCCGTCGCTGCCCGACATCAGTCTTCGATTAAACTTTTCTGAATTCTGAAGGCCTTCAGTCTGGTTTTGGAAAATCTAAATATCTCCAAACTTGGGAAATGTTTATGGAATGTTGTTACGAAAGCCGAACGGACGAGTTTTGAAGTTCGGGAAAACGGGAGCAGTTGTCTAACAGTAGAAAGTGAAACAATCCGTGGCATTCATTGGTTCTTTTAAAGGTAAAATCCAATAAGCTCAATAAAAAGTAACGTGTACATGACTAGACCGATCAGGGAAAAATCCAAATAAAATATAAGATAAGTACATTAAAGATGTGTCTTTGGGCATTGTCATGGTATTATAAAGTCTCCAAAATCACCGGGATTCCACTAGCAGTTACGACAGAAAGAATAGGGTTCCAGGTATTAACATCTGCTGAATGTCGTTTCATTGATTTCTTAAATGTCCACATTAGTTTCTGAGTTCAAAATACCAAACTGTGTTGTGGGAAACGTTCAAAGATGGCGTTTATTATCTTACAGCTTTTGCACCTGGCGGAACCTTAAAGAATGTTCGTTGGTAACTATTTTAGATCACCAGGTGTCCATCAAACATAGCCACCTGGTTCAGTTTGTTGTTAGACTATGGTGATCGCGCGCGAATATTTGACCAAAATTCTGTTGTTAAAATGCGAACGTTTCAACCCTAACCCACCTGTATTGTGCGAACTGTTGCCCAATATTGTGAATAGTAGAAGAATAAAAAAAAAAGGAACTGAGAAAACCATCGATTTAGCTGCCAATGTTTCCTTTGCCCGATCCAGCTCTGCAGTTTTACTTTGCAGCTGAGAGAAAAGAAAATTCCCTTTGAAGACCAATCTTGATAATGGAGAGGTACTGGCTGATCGCCGACAATAAGGTCTATTAGCTGGGGAAGATTTCTCCTTTAGCGGCTGATATCGTGCATTGCTAAGGTTGTCTCTGATGCCTGAGTTTCACGTCTCATAGGCAACGAATCCATTCAGAAGAGGCTATAACGATTAGAACTGGAATTTTTCTGTTTACTGCAGGTGACGTCAAAGTAAAGTATGGGGAAATATTTCCCCACTTTACACGCACAGTAGCAGACAGGAATTTATCGACAAACTCCTGGTGTGAAACTGAAAATTACTTTTAAAAAGGGAAGGAAGTCTGTTGTATAAAACCTCACACAAAACGGCAATGACAGCCCCAAACTTAAGGATTTTGTTAACTTCCAAGTGGCTGGTGTACACGATAGTTTGAAGACGTGACATGGAAAGAGAGAAAATAATTTCAATTTATTCTTTTCAGTTGTGTGGGTTTAGAGTATTGAGGCAATAGTTTTATAAGAATAAATCATCATTATATCGATTGTCGTGGTCTTATGGTGAAAAGATCGATACGACTGTCTCGCAGTAAGACATTATTATACCTGCTCTTTAGCGACAGCACCAGCCAACAAAATACCATTTTACATGACAATTATATCACATTTAATACCGTGTAAATACCGGTTTAAATATGATCTTTTTATGGTGAATCACCAATAAATAAACGAACAGTAGCAATTGCAGAGAGATAAAAATGTGGGAAATTTTACTTTATCTTAACAAGAAAAGATTTTAGATGCCAAAATCGCGTCACTTTCAAAAATCGAGGTCTGTCCATAAAGAAACCGAACTTTTAAAACAGCGCGCCAACCAGCCGGCGCAGCGTGCTCGCGACTGCAGTGCTGTCTCTTTTAGTGCTTAATCTTGTACACCCTGGCCTACAACGACATGGTCTCGAGAATCATACAGGTCCGCCTACTGAAAATTCGAAGACAGTTGTTGCCATATATTTTTAATTTCGAAAAAAAAAATGCTAATATCAGTTAGCAAACCGTAGATACTCGCTTTTAAGTTACTTAGCATTTGATCTGCGTTTTTGTTTCCGGTAACAGTTTGTAAATCACGTATCTCTGGATTTCAAGTCTGGAATTATTATATACCGTGAAGACGTAATATTTAAACCCTATATTAGCAGCTGCCATCATTGCCTTTGATCATCTCCACCGTGTACCATATTAATCGACTATCACCTCGTTCTAGTACTCATCAGCGCAATCAGGATATATTTTTCCTGCCTCAGATTTTCCGCAACGGCTTCGGAACCCGACTCCGCTAGACGTTCCTTTAAAAATATGATAAAGACATTTACCGATCAAAAAAAAAAAGAGTTTCGGAGTCAGGTCCGACATAATGCGTGCATTTTTGTCTTTCTACAGCCACACCTAGGCTTTCGGAAATACGATGGTAGGCGACCCATCACTATTTGATTACTCGGCGTGAGCACTGTTATTTATGAGCCGTGATATTTGTTCTAACACGGTATGTGGCTGGCCGACAACAGATACGGGGACAAATAAAACTCTTAATTCACGTCCTACGTGTTTTCATCCCTAAACGATCCATTTAAGCCCTTATTAATTTTGTGAAATGTGATTTTAAATACTTACCCCTTAATCGTCTGGAGGGTGCCCGAGGAGACGTTGTTGTCTTTAGCCTATTTCTTTATTAAAAAAATTTTAAAAAATTGTTTAAGAAGCAAACGGAACAATTTGGAGGCTTCTTCATTAAGTGAGAGCTTAGTTTTCCTGGGAGGAATTCATGCCCTCCAGATTACTGCATACGTAAGCGACCTTTTTCCCCTCCGGGTTTTCATAGGTCTCCGTGTCGGATCTCCAGATTACTGCATACGTAAGCGACCTTTTTCTTCGTCTGGGTTTTCATAGGTCTCCGTGTCGGATCTCCAGATTACTGCATACGTAAGCGACCTTTTTCTTCGTCTGGGTTTTCATAGGTCTCCGTGTCGGATCTTTTCTGGTGGGAAATTAGACTGGTTTCATTTTTCTGTTTGGTTTTTTTTTTTTTTTATAAAATCCTATCGGAAAAAAAAATGTTTGTGGGACGTATGTGGGCCGCAGGTCAAAAGTGATGGAGGTATGTGTCCTGCCGTCTACGCTAATTCTCCCTGGTACGGGTCTTAATTCTCAAACAGAAGCGATTAACCGTAGTCTCGCCTGGCACAACAAGCAGCGCACGAAAAGAAGAGAGAACCGCTAATGTAAGGGATAAATGCTAATTTATTAAAAGGGCTCTTCAGAGAATCGTTAAATGGCTGTCTGTCGTCAGACTTGTTTGGAAAGTAAAGGGTTAACAGCCAACAACGTGGCTGAAGCTTCCTCTCTCTCTCTCTCTGCCAGTCTCTATCGAATATGGCCCCTTAATTTAAGTTGGCTCAGTTTGCTTACCGCCTGCGCGTGTGTGTTGAATTATGGGTATCTCTTTCTTCTAACTTCAATAAAGAAAGTTAGGGGGCAGGAGACCTAATTATGACGTCATCCGGAAAACAAACAAAAAAAAACGCAATGGCGGTGACGTCACAGGGCCCGTCACCACGGAACTAATGAGGTCACCTTTGTGGAGGCCATACGCTGACGGTCTTGGTCTGTTAGCAGGGTTAGAGCATCACTAAGCGATAGGGGACTGAGGTGGACTCGCAGTCCCAGAAATTTAGGCAAGACCTGTCTTTAAATCACCTTAATACAACCCGATTGGCACCGTACTCGTGGCAGCCACCGTTTCCGAGTATGTTCTAAGCGTAACAGACTTGTCGTGACTTGTGAGATCTTCCCGGCCTTCACCTGTCTGGATGTCGGATTTCAAACCGTCACATGTTTTTTTTGGCCAACTTTCCCGATTTTTCTCTTGAGTATAAAGAAACAAATTTTTACAAAGCGGGTGTTCTGGGTCCAAGAAACGTTATTATGCAAATTAAGCAGGGTTTATTTGATTCGACCTTGTCGAGCAAAATATATTTAAAAGAAAATAGATTCTAGGGTTGTGCAGAACCTTCTGTCCCGGGCTGTGCAAAGATAGCGCACTAATAAGGGCCAAAGACGAAATTACCGGCACCGGTCGCTGGCTTTCGGATGAGCTCCCGACAGTAGAGGCTTTGAGCGTTATCGGGGACATCGCTCTAGCCCCGCATTGACGGCCTTCGTTCCCGTTCCGAGGAGCCGTTGATGAAGATGAGTGCGCGCGTGTGACGGTCTGAAATAAGCTACCTGCCAAGCAGACAGTGTTCGCTCTGAAGAAACCCCGGAGGACACGAATAGGGGTTATAGATTTTGTTTTAATTAAACCACCTGTCGTAGCTTTTATCTTTTAGAGAAACCCGTGTGACAGATGGCGTGATGCGAAGCGTCTGTTTGGGGCCCTTCTGTGGCTCTATCTACCTAGCAATCCATTACAGATCCGCTCTCCTGTACTCACGACCGCACCTGTGTTTCTGCTGTTTTTTTTAGGAATCACCACGAGCCGCATGCGCACGGCAGTAACCATATTTATGTATTACGCCTGCAGGAAACATCCGATGAAGTCTGTTGTCAAGGCCCCCAAAGGGAACACAAATCGATTCCTCAGTACAGCGCGGTTCCACCCTGTATAACGAAAGTACAAGCGCCAGTACTGTTAACCGCGGAGATGGTTGAATGAACTCTCAAGACCGATGTAGGAAGCAAATAAACTCTGATTTATTTACTCGTATGGATAACAATTAGTTAATTTAAAATAGATCCTTGTTCTATGCTTGTGTATTTTAATAGCTGCAAGATGGGTCTTTTCTACTACCCGTAGACTGTAACCGCAGTCTGTATTTAAGTGTGTTTAACACGGTGTCGTGCCCCATCCCACCACATATCACCGGACGGGGGAGGAGAGAAACACCGAAAACGATTACCAACACGTACGTTTTCTGCGTACCTAAAGACACTTCGCACTATAATTTGTTTGTTTGTGGTAGGCCGACTGGTGGAGAAGAACGATAAAAAAAAAGAACCATTTTAGAGTGGTACGCTAAGCCACTCTTACCGGGATTCGAACTCAGTCCGCCAAGCTTAGCGGTCAAGTTGATGAACTAGTGACCGATCGACTGCGCTGCTCTCTTTCCGCGTGTTATACACCAACAACGAAGAAAATGGCCTTGCCAAATTCCCTTTATCTATTTTTCTAATATTTTTTTTCGAACAGGATAATATCATGCATTTATAACATAACGCAATCTCAAATATTGAAGTATATTTGTAAGCAAATAAAATTCAAAAAAGTGTTAGTTTTTAAATAATACTCTGAGGGGCTTTTGGAAATCAGGGGTTTTATGATTCTCACGTGGACGGAATACTTCATCCGCATTCCATTGTTAATTGATTGATGGAGAACAGTGCAACAGCAGCCGGTCAAAACTATCGATATTTCTTACCTTTTACCTTTTTTTTTTTAAAACAGACACATCAAAGAATTAAATATAAATTACAACAAATACATGTCTGCCATTTGTACAATTTCCCATTTATTTAGAAATATAGTTAGCGTTTGGTGGGGGAGAGGACAGCCATCTCTCCTTGACTGTATTTGCAATGTGGATGTGTGTGTGTGTGTGTGTGTGTGTGTGTGTGGTGTGTGAGTGAGTGAGTGAGTGAGTGAGTGAGTATGTGTGCGTGTGTGAGTGAGTATGTGTGAGTGAGTGAGTGAGTGAGTGAGTATGTGTGCGCGTGTGTGTGTGTGTGTGAGTGTGAGTGAGTGAGTGAGTGAGTGAGTATGTGTGCGTGTGTGAGTGTGTATGAGTGGTGAGTGAGTGAGTATGTGTGTGCGTGTGTGTGTGAGTGTGTGAGTGAGTGAGTGAGTGAGTGAGTATGTGTGCGTGTGTGAGTGTGTTGAGTGAGTGAGTGAGTGAGTACGTGTGCGTGTGTTTGAGTGTGTGTGTGAGTGAGTGAGTGAGTATGTGCGTGTGTGTGTGTGTGAGTGAGTGAGTGAGTATGTGTGCGTGTGTGTGAGTGAGTGAGTGAGTATGTGTGCGTGTGTGTGTGAGTGTGAGTGACTGAGTATGTGTGTGTGTGTGTGCAACAATAACAAATTTTAGCGTCAACAGTAGCAAAATCTATCTTCAAATCAGTGTTCGCATAGCTTGACTCTGTACCTATGAACCACTTCTAACTGAGCCACAGTCGCCATTATTTATAACATATTTTTGAAGATTATTTGTTTGCATTTTAGCTTTAAAAACTGTCACGTTTTTTTTAAAAAAATTTTTTTTATATTTCATTTATGGAAGAGAAAAAAACCCACAGAGCTGTATGCCTTTTAATACGTCACCGTAATATTGACTGGGCGGGTGTTAATTCGACTCTATCAATCAAAATGAATTTTTAAGAAAGTAGGGAGATGTAAGACGTTTGGCCTCAGCTCTAATTAGAAACCTTACTGACCACAGCGTATTTGTTTAACAGGAAATGTAATTTTAAAATCTGATTAAATGCTCGGAAAAATATGAAACATTAAAAATCAGAACAATAATATTAGAACTAAATGCAAAAAAAAAACTAATTTTTTATTTAGTTATTTTGCTTAGCAAAGTTTTTCCCACTTGATTTACTCTCTTGTCAAGCAGCTCTTTGATAGAATGGTGCATAACTGAGAGGCAGATATCTTGCAATCTTTTCCAAGATCAAACAAATCATTTTGAGGATTCTTATATATATATATTTGATTTTATATACTCCCACATATTATATTATATTTAAATCAGGTCTCTGGCCTAGGAAAACGTTTAGGACTTTCTCTGGTTTTCTGGACTGAAACTAAACAGTAAAGATATTTTCTGAAGGTTCTGGAATCCAACCTTCACCGATGGGAGGTAATGCGTGCAGGGGAGGGGGGGATAACTGGACGGATACGAAATCCGTTTTTCTTCCTGTCTATCCCTCAACCACTTTTAATCAACACGCCAACTTCATTCATGAGTCTACCTGCCCAAAGTTTGAAATGAATCACTTCCATTCTTGTTGATCAAGTTTTGCACCAGCTGATATTTCCTTTGCCGACTTGTCTTCCAACAATCTGTTTGTCACCCAAACAATCCACGTGCTTAATCATCTGTAAAAGCGCGTTTTCCCCATCCTCTGAAGCTGTAATTTGTGTAATTCTTTTTTTCCATTTTCTATCTTTTTGTCCGGTCTTCGGCTTCTTATCGATGGCTTCCTTCCTCGCTGCTGCATCCCTAAGGATGCTCTTCACTGCTCTTCTGCTTTTCAAATTTGGTTACATCAGATGAGACATCTCTCGAAACTTTGCATTTATTTCCATCTTTGTTAGAGCTAAAAGTTATATTATTATTATTATTATTATTATTATTATTATTATTATTTATTATTATTATATTATTATTATTATTATTATTATTACCACCCCGTGTGACTCGCTGTATAGAGCTATAATAATATAGAACTGGTAATGTGCTCTACTTTTCAGTTAATGGTCTTTATCGCTTGGTTGGAAAACTCGCACTATTTTGGCTGTTGTAGAATCAGTTGATTATTTCTAATATTTACTTTCCAGAAATAACATAACAAACAAAAGCACAAGGTAAGTGCCGCTATATACAATTTTCATAATTTGTCTCCTACAAGAAATAGATGTAGAGTAAAGGACGGCACACAAAATATTAACATTTTTCCTTTAAATGTGTTACTTTTACTGTGCTTGAGCATCTAAGGTATCTCTGTATATGCAATTAGCATCTTCACATTATTGTTTCTGTTATTCAAACAGACAGACAAAAAACAAAACGGTGTTCTAAAGTTGAATAAAGCCTAATTTGTCAGTCTATTTACAGAAATATTCTTAAATATTTATGCATCTCATATTTTCAACTTTAATTATTGATATATGATGAGCTGCCATTTTCAGAGTTCGTAGGTAATATTTTCCTTCGAAGAAATATTTTGAAAACTTACATTATGTTACCTGTCCCCCAGTCTTCCTTATCTGAAACCTCTGTCAGGAAAACTGCGGGATGGAGCAAAATCTCGATGTTTCAACGTTTGGAAATATTAATTTCTTGTGGTTTTGAAAATATGTCAACTTATACGATACTCGACGAGATACAATGGGAGTCTTTCAGTCTGAAACTTGACAACCTCAAGTGCTAGCTTTGGATAGGTCTACCATATATATATATATATATCGCCTAAAATGATAAATCTGGGAACTGGAAAAGTATCAAATTACACGAAATATCAGATGAAGAAAAATGTGCCAAAAGTTTTTTAAACTTTTCCATAACGGTCATTCAGAACAAGGATATCACGCGACAGTTCAAGCTTTTGAGAAAGCTGTCAGTGATTTCGAAAAGACGCCATTTAAGGAGAATTTATCCATCACAAACGCATCGCGAAGCGTCATTAAGCCCTCCCTCTCCGCTGCTTCTTCGCAGCAATACGCATGCTGGCGTCTTTCGTCATTCTCCACCTCCCCTAATCCGATCCCCGATTCCGCCATTCTCGCCTTTTCGGGCTCTCGCTCAGCTTTCGGAGATCGCCGCTGACCGATCATATTGTACCTCTCCGATTTCCGCATAGAAATGTCCGAAAATGAACTTTTCCCCCTACTAACCTTTTTTCATGGTGAGCTGTTCCCTTTTTTTTTACATAAACGTGGAATCTTTTCTCTTTTTCCTTCGTCATAATTCTATTTTCTTCATGGTCCCCGCTACCGAGCTGGGCAGACAGGCAAGACGGCTTCATGTAAAGGAACAAAAGTTTTCAGGATACCACAGCTTTAAAAATTCAACTCCTTAGGTAAATTTATGTAAATTTATCAGATTCCAGAAACATATTTTTGCCACGAGATCGAATTTTTTTATCAGATTATGCGAAAATATCGTACTATACGATATCAGATAATACGATTAAAAAAAAAAAAAAAATATATATATATATACAAACGATAGGACTTTAAAAGGGACCAGAAAATATTATCAGTTTTTGAGAATTACCAGAATGGGCGGTAGATATTGTATCCTATCACAGAATTACAGAGTAATAAATTAGAATTCAAATTTCAGGTGTCAGTTTTGGTGCGCATGCCCTTTATTTTATCAAGAGAGTTGTAACAATCCAAGATGGCCACGGTTACCATGGAAACAGTTTGCTTCAGGAGAGAATTAAGTTGTGGTTTTTAATCCGTGGATACCCAGACAACCCACAAATTTATTTTCAAAAATAAAAATATTAGTTTTTTTGCAATGATTGTCTTACCTTAATTATTTTCCTTCTTTTGTAATATTATCTTTTTCAATTCCTAAATATTGTATTCTTTGTTATTGATCTATTTGTTTTATATATATATATATATTCGCTGCTGCACAGTCTCACAAGAGTAGTTCTTAAATTACTTTTTTACATATCACATGACATGTCTTAATTTGCATAATCTGTTTTATAACGGAGTAGTTTATTTATTATTGACAAATCTCACCAGCCATTTTCAAATGTGAAATTGTAGAAATTACTATAAAGAGACGATTTTCTAAGTGGAAATCGATGTCTGGAAACATCGAAATTACAATCTATGGGTTGAGTACAGATGTCGCTTCAATACATGAATATATTTGAAATAATTAAATACAGCTCTCTCTCTCTCTCTCTAGATATATATAGGGACACAGTCCCATTTTTTTAAAAAATCGAGCTACGTGGTTCAAGCCGGTACCTACTACAATTGATTTTGTCTCTAGTTTCTTTAACGTTGCTGTGCTTGTCATCGCGCTACTTTTTTTTATTACTATTTGTTAATCCGAACACCCACCAAGTAAATATAAAATAAACTGAGCTCTGTCAGTAGCCCTAATGGATCAACAACCGGAGATACGAGGTTCAAATCCCAGCGTCAGCTGTCTGCGGATTTTGAGGTAATGGGAACACGTAATATACAACGCATCGTTTAAAGATGTTCTAAAATTTCCATCTGGCTGAAGCGGAGGAACTATCAGCACCTCGTCGTCTTGGAGCAGGGTCAGAATCTGTGTTCCTGTGAGGTACAGTTAGAATTAATAAAACCAGGTTAGAACGGACGAAGATCGGAGCCGTTGCGACTGACGGCATTCCGTAAACATCTTCCACGAAGTGTCAGACTTACTAAGTAGATAGAGGGGTCGGCACTAACTTAAAGTGAGCATTAATTGACCGATGTCGCGAGGGTGCGGAGGAAACCTGGCCCGGCGCATGAGCTTCACGTCGACTTCAGATCTTCCCGTCCCCCTGTGTAGGAAACAGAACAGACCTGCGCGATTAAGACGGTGACGGCAATGTCTTCCGGGTTTTCTTGTTTTGAAGTGTTACATTGTCGCTGGTCTATTTGCCACCGAATCTGGTCTGTCCTGGTTTTGTTCGATTAATTTAGCGCTAAATCAAGTTTCCGTTCTGAGGAAACTGCGCGACGAAGTCTCTATTTCCGGGTTATGCCCACAACGTCTCATCCCAACATTGTTCGGCGAGAACATCCAAAGACCTAATTAACTTTTAAACGGTAAGAAAAGCTGCTTTTTGTTGTCATCCTCGTTTTCTCACTTATTATTGTTGCTTTTATTGTCTAGCGATGTAAGAGAAAGGAAAGTTCGACAAGATTCGGTAATATCGGCAAAGTAAGCAAATATTTCGAGCACCTCGTCTCCTAGGTCTACTCAGCTCGAAGTAGCACTCCGCCACCGGCGAGTTGCTTTATCTCTCTTGCCCGACTCAAACATTAAAAAAAAAAAAAATGGCCTTTTCTCGGTAGTATCGTATTTAAATTCGTGTAAACATCGCGTTTCTCTCGCCCGATATTAAAGTTGAAATAGAGATGAATATTTATATAATGATGACACGAATGGAGCGTAAGGTCTTTAAACACAATAAAACAATTTTTTTTTTTTAAATTTAAAAAGAATCTAAAAGACGAATCAACGAGGTCGGCACAAACGTTAATTCTTAACACAGATAAATGTTCGCTAATAATAATAGAACTTTTGTTGAGTTTTAGCTTTATCAATTTAGGGAAAGATGGACGTGTATATCAAGAAGATTAGGAAGAAGCTAACCATCTCTGCGGACTTCTCCGACCTGGAAAACTGACAACAATTTTGTAAACTGTAAAAAAAATGAAATAAAATACTTCAGTGAAAGGAAATATTTTGCGTGCGAATCAAAGTAATTGTAGTATTTCTCTCTCTCTCTCTTTTTTTTTTTTAGGAATGTATAGTTTAGCATCTCTATCGCTGCTGTTGTTGTTGTTGAGCGAGTTGGACTTCCGAACGAGGTTCTTTCAATGGCATCGCATCCCGTAAAGACAAGTGGCCCGTTCTCTGTCGAGTCCTCCTCGTTACTGAGAGATGTTCGTCGAGCCGACAAACGGCCCGGTCCCCCGACACCGTGGGCCCCAAGAGGTCTCTCTCACGTCGGACACCAAGGAGATGTCGTACAGCTGTTTCACGCTATGGCGATCATCAGCGACAACTCTCCTCCGACCCCAGCCTGGGATCGAACCCGGTACAGGAGCAACGGTCCCCTTACGGAGCTGACCCGCTACCACCTGCCCCACCGGGCCGGTTCGCTGCTGTTGTCGCGCTACTCAGTGAAGAAAGGATAAAGGTAAACTCTCGACCAACGAACCAGCTGTAACGAGACGGAAATGCTAAGCCCTTTTCGCTGTAAGATCCACTTAATGTGGTTATCTACACGATACGATGTTGATTAACCCTCCATCGGTCCGCTCTCGAACAGTTCCGATTCGTTCCTTGCCAGGCATCACGTGATTAAAAAAAAGAGAGAAGCTTTTCCACGGCGAGCGTTCAGTTAGAAAAAACTCCACCGTCATCCGGGTTCGATACAAAAACGGACCGCGTCGGACGATTAAAATCACGCAGATGTCGGCAAGGATTATAAAGGAAAACATGACTCAGTCGGTAGAGACGACAGAGAGGATATACGTGTAAATAAGCGGATGCCGTTATACATTTTAACCCTTTCCAGGCAACTCGGCCGCTAACGCGCGTCCGTTCTGTGAATGTCGGTAGAATTTTTTTGAAAAAATTACACAACTCCCCGAAAATATCCAGATTTTCTATAAACAGGGAGAGGGCATCAAGAACTGGAAAGGTGAACACAAAATGATGATAGAGCAGCTACCATGGCAACAGAACCGTTTCTTACAACTGTCCGGCTAGAAACAGGTCGGCTTTGGCCTTGGCTGCCTCATCTATTTGAACAATCGTTATGCTGCCATCACTTGTCACCGATATTTTGGGGGGCTGATAACAATTTTATTGTCCTTTAAATTCCTCGTTGACACACCCGGCCGGAAAATCGAGGCTGGTTGTGTGCTTCAGGTGTGGTAGATTATTCTTATTTTTCTACCGAAGTTAGTTTGTTGTGTGGAGACATAATTATATAAAACGTTAAACCCGCTCGGATAATGCTCCGTTGATTTGCTGCGAAACAAGGTATTATATCGGCTGTGGTAGGATCGGGTAAGCATTATTACTCGCATTATTACTATTATTTAATGTTTGAGATCAACGTGACCAATAAAATCCTGCTGGACGTGGCCGTGTTTATAAATGGTGTTCGATATCCTCGCTCAAGATGATCGTGTTTTGGCATTTAAATTATCGTACTTTCTTATATAATTTACATGCATGGCAAAAGGTTTCATAATCTATGTTGGTCATACAGAGAAGGGAACCAACTGTTTCCTGTACCAGCATAAAGCCATTTTTCCAGGTCATTTGTAAAATAAATCTTTCAAAAACAACTTTGTCAAATTATTACAAAGAAATTTTACTCGAATATGAAAGAAAAACGTTTTTCTCTAATGTCTAACGGAGAACGTTTCTGATGTATTCCGTATATACAACATCTCAGTATCACACGTTCGGCCCTTACTGTCAAAGACCTTAAGTTATTTGTTCCCTTTCCAGGAACGAACTGGCAAAATCGGCAAAGGAAAGTGGGGTTCAGCACGTGTGTTGGTTTTCAGACGTACACATTCCCGATGTTTACGAAGTTTTTAAGTCTATTAGTCTAACATCGTAATCTTTATCTTCCTTTACTCAGTGATGTCGTAAATAGCCAGAGATCCCTAACTGCCCCAGTCTGTAAGTCACTTCCTCATATACCGGGCACCTGATAATTAGCGATACAGAGTAATTTCTTCAAAAAATAGATCGATTTTCGCGATTTTTGTATAACGATATACAGTTGTTTTTGGCTTTCGGTTTAGTGATTCATAATCGATAAGAGGCATTTTTAAATATCCGAGATTGACAAACTGGTTTAGGATAACGACCGCCTGTCATCCTCGGCTGCTGATGCAAAACAATTTACGTTTATGGTCGCATTCGAGCCGCCGTATCGTCCATCTCTGCTACCTGGGGTGTCCGCCAGCCGCTTGGAAGAGAAACTTCCACCTTCAGTAGCTGGTCCATTGTTTACAAATGGAAAGGAGGAAAACTTATGAACTTTAAACCTGCAGAAGACTTCGCCGTGAATATGAATGGCCGAAAATCTCGATAGTATCCAGGAAACAGGGAAGAGTAACCGAAGCGGCTATTGATTGGTGACAACTCTTTGATGCTTCCTTCCTGAAAAATATTATTTGTTTTGCTTTATAATTAATCCATTTGGTTACTTATACTGTAAAAATGACAATCTTTTGAGTTTATTTAGAGAAATCATCAATAGCATCTTCAATGAAATATCGATTAATTTTGTAGCAAGGTTTTCCAACACACGCTCCAACCTATTGATTTTTGCCTTTTCTTTCAATATCCGTATTCCTTTCATCACCATGACTAATGCAAGCTTGTTAACTCACATCCAAGCTCAATGCCAACATCTCTCTCTCTCTCTCGCTCCTCTCTCGCTCTCTCTCTCTCTCTCTCCTCTCTCTCTCTCTCTCCTCTCTCTCTCTCTCTCTTTGTTCTCTCTCTCTGCATATTCTATAAAATGTTTAGGAAGTATTTATGTTTTTAGAAATTTCCACGTTGAACCAGAAGTCCATGGCTGAAGAAGCACTTTGCCTCCTTTGTGCACAATAGAAACTATGTATTCATGCGGAACAAGTCGTAATTGGCAAACTCAAAGTAACGCCTTGTTACGGTCCTTATTACTGTCGTCTTCTCTTTGAAACGTCGTTATCAAAACGTTATATTGTAGATCATTTTAAATGTGATCAAGTCTGTCAATTACACAAAGTTATTCGTATTTTCGTTAGATAGATAATTGATCACAGAGGCAGAATGCCTTGTCGTTTATTTACAGTAAGATATCACGCAAAGATGGTATATAATGAGATGTTTAAAGTAGTCATTAAACATGATGTAAACATACATTTATTTCCAGTGAAGAATCAGATAAATGCCAAGTTTTTGGTAGAGTAAAAACGACTGAAAAGGAAGCAAAACGATTCGATCATTTTATTTAGATTTTAACATAGTTGGTGCGCAAAAAAAGAATTCAGAAATAGAAATAAGTTTGCGCTGACCTCTCTTGGACATATGGTAAATAGTTTCTTCTCTTTTCGATTACTTTAATGCCAAATCAAGTTTCTGCTGCACTGAAATTCTGAAACAAAGTTCGACTTTAGAATAAAGTTCACATTCGCAAATTCATTGTTTTCTTAATTTAGAATTGTTTTCCATTAAATAATCGTGAGTACATATTACAATAAATGTTTTTCTTTTAGAAATAATACAGATTCATTCGTGTTCTGCGGTTACTACTATTTTTAGCAGTTTTCATTTGTATTGTTTTTGTGCAGGGGTTCAGAGATAAATCCGGGAAATATCTATTTAACAACAGATGCTGTGTAAAGTATGGTTAAATATTAATACAGTAAGTAAAGTAAACCCATAAAATTCTTGAAAAATAATGTAAATTTCAGGAATACTCCACTTGAAACAAACGATATTTATAAAATAAGTAAATAAATAAAATATATTGGCACAGTCACAATGAATTATTTCAATTACAAACCCAAGAACTGTTTGCAATGATAGGTGCAACATGATACATGAAACTGCATTTATTCCTGACTCTGAATAAATCCGAATTTAATTCATTTTACGAG
Source organism: Nautilus pompilius (assembly GCA_018389105.1). Taxonomy (NCBI): domain Eukaryota; kingdom Metazoa; phylum Mollusca; class Cephalopoda; order Nautilida; family Nautilidae; genus Nautilus; species Nautilus pompilius. The sequence continues at coordinate 49,686 of JACATO010001132.1, read as the reverse complement.
AATTTTTCGATTAAATGCCTTAAAATGGAAACAGTTTTACGAATGTATCAATTGATAATTCTGAAATATCGATCCGATTATTATATCAGGTGACACTACTGATTATCGACAAAGTTAACTAAAAGGGAGCAATTTAAAACAATAAATTAGAAGTATGTTTCATTAATTACAATTGAAAAGTAAAAGCATTAAGTGAACTCACTCACTAACAACCTGCATTCGGTGAATATGTGGTATAGTGGACTAAAGTGTTGGATGGTACTGCAAAAACTTAAAGACCTGTAGCAGCTAGTTAAGGTCTATCTTGATACATTTCGATGAGACACCCGCTGCAGGCAATTAATTTAGATATATCTATGATCCGGAGAATGATCTGTCCCCGCCATTTTGTCTCTGGGCATTATCAGACTCCGACGACAGAACTCAAAATTACTGATCTAAGCGAAAGATACTGTAACAGTCAAACCCTTTGATACGCAGTTGCTCCATTGTGAAAGGAAATTATCGTTACACTAGTTAGTGATTTTTTAAAAATATTACTGTTTAATAATGTTACAGTTTGGAGAATCTTAAAAGATTTACTTAGATATTTAGTAAGATGCGTAATGCCAGTTACGGAGAAAGGCAAAAAGAGCAAGGTCTGTCCAAAAGGAAACCGATCTCTTTAAAGAAACAAATCTATTGCTTTATGTACAATTTAATCAGACTTGTCTCCTTCAAAACAGTTCCCTCCACTGTTGATGCACCGCTCCCAACGTTTTTTCCAGTTTTGGAACGCGTCCTGGAACCCGTTTCCATGGATAGTGCGCAGTTCTCGTAGCGAATTTTCTTCGATCTCTTCTGTCGTCCGAAATCGATGACCTTTCAGGGTGGATTTCAACTTTTGGAACATAAAAAAAAGTCCGCAGGGGCCAAATCCGGAGAGTATGGCAGCTGGGAGGGGGTGAGAGTCGTGAGCAGGTGCGTTGTCGTGGTGCAGCATCCAGATACCTCAGGCCTCCTCCTTCGCACTGCCTCTCTCAACCCGCCCCGGGACATCCGAGTAAAACTCTCTACTGATCGTCTGACCACGTGGAGCAAACTCGTGATGAACCACGCCCTTCCAATCAAAAAGACGATCAACATCACCTTCACATTTGAGCGACTTTGACGATGATCCAACCCACTGCGACGACTGTCCTTTCTGTTTCGATATCGTAGCCGTACACCTACGTTTGGTCACCTGTTATGACACCTTTTCGGAAAGCTTTCATCAGCCTCCGAACGATCAAAGAGCTCCTGACCGACTGTGTGTGACTCGGTTCTCTTTCTGTTCATCTGTCAGCAGACGCGGCACAGATTTTTCGGCTACACGATGCGTGTTCGATTTTTTCTTTTAAAATCACGTGGCACGAACTTTTACAGACTCCTACTTCTCCGGAAACTCCAGGGACGTTCAGGCGACGATTTCCACGGATCACAGCCCGCACTTCCTCAATCCGATCGTTGTCCGTTATCGTGGAAGATCGTCCAGATTTGGGATTTTCTTCGGTGGATGTTCTTCCCGATCTGAAACGCTGGTACCATTCATGACACTGCATACGGCTCAAACAATCTTCCCAAAGACCTGGTGCGACATCAGAAAAGTCTCCGTAAAAGTCTCGTTGCTCTTCAAGATCCTTCATTGTTCAACTCGCGAAAAATCGTCGAGTGCCCTAAACATACGTTCACTGTAGAGCGTGTAGATCGATGACTAACTGACGTGGCGTGATGCGGCTATCATCAGGCTGAAGGTCAAGGTCAACGATACAGGCCTCTCGTTTGCTAATCCAGTGTGTCCAAATATGGCTCGACGGGAATAAATTCACTTCGGTCGGCAAAGTTGGTCAGCTGACGAAATTAATCAGGCAGATTTACTGACAGCGTAGCCAGTTTTCGAACAGATGACCGCAAAACATTCACCTGCTTTATCCTGGCTCAAGACAACCAATGTATCTAACCTAAAAGGATTTGACGCAGGATTCAAGATGCCCATACAGAGGTGTCCAATGTCGTGGAAAGTAAATAAGGGTACGCCCAAATCCACCAGGGAGCGGCTATTGATGGTCCGCTTCGGTTACTCTTCCCTGTTTCCTGGATACTATCGAGATTTTCGGCCATTCATATTCACGGCGAAGTCTTCTGCAGGTTTAAAGTTCATAAGTTTTCCTCCTTTCCATTTGTAAACAATGGACCAGCTACTGAAGGTGGAAGTTTCTCTTCCAAGAGGCTGGCGGACACCCCAGGTAGCAGAGATGGACGATACGGCGGCTCGAATGCGACCATAAACGTAAATTGTTTTGCATCAGCAGCCGAGGATGACAGGCGGTCGGTACCCTAAACCAGTTTGTCAATCTCGGATATTTAAAAATGCCTCTTATCGATTATGAATCACTAAACCGAAAGCCAAAACAACTGTATATCGTTATACAAAAATCGCGAAAATCGATCTATTTTTTGAAGAAATTACTCTGTATCGCTAATTATCAGGTGCCGGGTATATGAGGAAGTGACTTACAGACTGGGGCAGTTAGGGATCTCTGGCTATTTACGACATCACTGAGTAAAGGAAGATAAAGGTTACGATGTTAGACTAATAGACTCTTAAAAACTTCGTAAACATCGGGAATGTGTACGTCTGAAAGCCAACACACGTGCTGAACCCCACTTTCCTTTGCCGATTTTGCCAGTTCGTTCCTGGAAAGGGAACAAATAACTTAAGGTCTTTGACAGTAAGGGCCGAACGTGTGATACTGAGATGTTGTATATACGGAATACATCAGAAACGTTCTCCGTTAGACATTAGAGAAAAACGTTTTCTTTCATATTCGAGTAAAATTTCTTTGTAATAATTTGACAAAGTTGTTTTTTGAAAGATTTATTTTACAAATGACCTGGAAAAATGGCTTTATGCTGGTACAGGAAACAGTTGGTTCCCTTCTCTGTATGACCAACATAGATTATGAAACCTTTTGCCATGCATGTAAATTATATAAGAAAGTACGATAATTTAAATGCCAAAACACGATCATCTTGAGCGAGGATATCGAACACCATTTTATAAACACGGCCACGTCCAGCAGGATTTTATTGGTCACGTTGATCTCAAACATTAAATAATAGTAATAATGCGAGTAATAATGCTTACCCGATCCTACCACAGCCGATATAATACCTTGTTTCGCAGCAAATCAACGGAGCATTATCTGAGCGGGTTTAACGTTTTATATAATTATGTCTCCACACAACAAACTAACTTCGGTAGAAAAATAAGAATAATCTACCACACCTGAAGCACACAACCAGCCTCGATTTTCCGGCCGGGTGTGTCAACGAAGAATTTAAAGGACAATAAATTGTTATCAGCCCCCAAAAAATATCGGTGACAAGTGATGGCAGCATAACGATTGTTCAAATAGATGAGGCAGCCAAGGCCAAAGCCGACCTGTTTCTAGCCGGACAGTTGTAAGAAACGGTTCTGTTGCCATGGTAGCTGCTCTATCATCATTTTGTGTTCACCTTTCCAGTTCTTGATGCCCTCTCCCTGTTTATGGAAAATCTGGATATTTTCGGGGAGTTGTGTAATTTTTTCAAAAAAATTCTACCGACATTCACAGAACGGACGCGCGTTAGCGGCCGAGTTGCCTGGAAAGGGTTAAAATGTATAAAGATGCAAAGTTCACTGACATCTAACGCACCATTATAGCAGGTAATCCTTAATCGATGATGCGGGGAAAGGTATATTAAGGAGGTTTGTCCGTCTAAACCGCATGAAAAGTAAGAGTGAACATTGTAACAAAGAAGGATTCCACCTGGGAACATTTAACGACTGACTCCACAGTGCACTTGAAATGCCCTCAGGCTACTTCTGTCTCTTTCTACCCATCTTAATCTGAGGTTTGCGCTCTTTTCGACGGATGTTGGGGAGAGGAGTCGGTTACAACCTCGGGGGATGTTCGCCAATTAAATTTATAAATTTAAAATTTAAATAGACATACTTATTTGAAGTTTGAAAAGTCAGTTTCCATTTTAATGTGAACTTGGTGAGTGCAGCTTTACAGAAACGGATAAAGGGTTTTTGCTGTCAACTTAGGTATCAAGGGGAGACAATTTTCTCCAATGGTTCACTTCCCCAGTAAATCGTAAGCTGACATCGCGAGTATTCAGTCATCGCGAGTATTCAGCCATCGCGAGTATTCAGCCATCGCTAGTATTCAGCCATCGCCAGTATTCAGCCATCGCTAGCGGCGTCAGCAGAGGAAAATAGAAACAAAAGTGGCATCAACGATAAAAGCGAGGACTTTGGTTAGACAACTTTAAAAGCTGTTCTTCAACAGAACGTGAAAATTCTGTCTAAGGCGGGATCAAGAGGAAATTCCCACGGCAACAACAACAACAACAACATCAGTTTGAATGTGCAGTTTATCATTTAAAAAGAAAGAAAGGTCAGAAGTGTCCAGAAATAACATCTATGATCCGGTAATGTCAGAGGCAGCAGTGGCGTTGACACTCCTGAGGTGTTATGGCAAACATTCTTGATATAACCGGGAGGAAAAGTTGCAAATATCGCAGCTTCAACAAAACTATGTGTTACCCTGTTATTTTATTAGCATTTCTTATGTGAGAGAGATAGAGAGAGAGAGAGAGAGAGAGAGAGAGAGAGAGAGAGAGAGAGAGAGAGAGAGAGAGAGAGAGAGAGAGAGAGGGGGAGAGAGATGAGAGAGAGAGAGAGAGAGAGAGAGAGAGAGAGCGAGAGAGAGAGAGAGAGGAGAGAGAGAGAGAGAGAGAGAGAGAGAGAGAGAGAGAGAGAGAGAGAGAGAGACGAGATAGAGATGAGATACGAGAGAGATCCTCTTCGGATATAATCTCTTGGCAATCCTCTGAATTTCCAGGTCAAAGATCCATACTGGCAGCAGTTAAAGAAATGTTAGGGATATCGGCTGTAGGAATTAATCCAGTCAATAAACAGGTGATAATTGCGACTACCCACGGCTGGCCAAACAGGTCCACAGGTGTGGATGCTGCTAGTGGGGCCAGAAAGAAGATTCAGAAGTAGCACTGCTGCATATACACGTTGAGAGTACCTTTTGCAGACGCCATTCGCGACGTTTGATTAATAACACGTAATTCTGAAATTCCGGAAATTATACCGTGACTTTATTTATGTAGTCATCTTTGTCTAGAACAGAAGTGAATGGCGGTCAGTATTTCACTTACAGACAAATTATGAAAAGCGAAACTGCAAGAGACGATAAATTTTTTAAAAAAAAAAAAACGTTTTTCGGAAAAAGATGAATTAGATATTTAGTTGAAATATTCCGTTTATTTACTGTATTTCTAATTGTTGTATTGGAATGAGCCTCTTGTCTCGACTAAGAAATAGGCGGAACTAGGGGCAGTACTTACAAGAGACAGGAAAAGATATCAGGAATTTGGCATTATGCAATTCCCGAGTTAAAAAAGAAAAGCTGGCCGAAATTACGCTACCACCTAAGCAACTGTAGGCCGGACAGGTCGCCCAGTGTTCTCCCTCTTTCGTCTCTTTCCCTAACCGGCATCGTGTAGGCAAATCTTCTGGAAACCTTCTCCAAGACGTCCGCGTAAATCGGCATTGTTTTCAAGAAATGTTTGAAACGGCCAGTACAAAGACAGGACGGAAATCTTTGACACGGGATGCGACAACTGAACGTGGAGAATCACGAGATATTTTTCTACAGAACAATAACAGAGCCATTGTTTCCCCCCCTGATTTTCTTTTACTGTGTGAATACAAACTGATACAGATGAACATCATATAAAATAATAAAGGTTTTTTTTTTTTCAATTGGCCACAGCAGTTCTCCCATTGAAATATTATCGAGACACACCTTAATTGACTGAGCTGAGTGAAGGGACCTTCTATTTATTTACGGCAAATATTTTTCAGGTTTCACCCACCATCGATACATCTGTTGCCTGCCAGTAATTTAACCAAACATCGCGTTCCGTAAAATTATTGATAAACGCGCTCAAACAGAATGGATATATATCTCGTCCTGTTTTTACCCGCCCATTGCCAGTTTCACAGCCCAACGGGGCACAATGAAGGTTTTGCTAATCGGTCCCGCTCTGCTGCTTTTTGGTCTTTGTCACCTTTCTCAAGCAGGTAAGAACTTCCATTGTTTTAATTCTTCGTAGGCTCACCTGTAAACTCAAGCGGATTGCGGGTATATCGTTCTGTCTATTCCTCTTTTGTTTTGGAAAAAAAAAAAATCTCCATCAAATAGGGAACTGGACACGGGATTCCGGCCAGGTAACCACTCGCCTCTCCTGGAAAGATGACCGGTCATGTGACTGGTTGGGGGCGCATCCCGTTAGTCTTTACACCAGCACCGTCATATCGCCATCATCAGTTGTTCCACGGCCTTTATCTCCCGGCGATGCGATGAAAGAACTTTGTTTTACACACAAATAAACCATCGCTTTGTTTTTAAACCTTGCGATTATTTTGTGCATACTTTCTTAAGTATGTAACTTGCGGCAGGTAATTTGAAGGCAAAGAGAAACAAAACGATGCCACGACGCGCCGATAGTACGATTCCACTCTCTTTTGGTCGACCGCAGACTTACGACCTCAGGCGGCAGATCTAGAAATATTTAAATACGTGGGCAGCTTATAATCAGTTACAACCTACTCTCTGTTACAACAACGTTCATTCGCAAAGTATAAAGCAGCAGTCATTACACTAGCTAATGAACCAACGTTGCGACTATTTTTGTACGCCATCATCAGTGGGCGCTCCTAAGCTGCACCATTTCAAAGTGTGACAATTTCTATCGGCAGCAGTCGTTTCGAATTCTGGCGTCGTACAAGCGGCCAGAACTGGAACCCGCCAACTTTTCTTTGCACTTTCTGACAGTTAGTCCACACGCGAAAACGAGATTACAGTTAACCCTTCACTTTCTGAAGGTAGCTCATCACCAATTAATTCTAGTTTTTGATGTTCAGTTAAAATCAATAGGAATGTATTCAGTTTATTTGGAAATCTGAATATGTTTTCACACAAGAATTCTCCTTCTTCTCATTATTATTATTATTATTATTATTTATTATTATTATTATTATTATTATTATTATTATTATTATTATTATTATTATTATTATTATTATTATTATTATTATTATTATTATTATTATTATTATTATTATTATATTATTATTATTATTATTATTATTATTATTATTATTAGTTTGTTTGTGGAATTTTCAAGATTTTCAAAATATCTTAATTGTATTCTTTTTTTTTTTGCATTATAATGTAATACTTAATAATTTTGATGTTTCAGATTTCATGATTCCACGCAAGTCAGTGGGTTATAGTCAGGTAGCACAAGGACCGATAGTGTAGACATAAATACAAGATACTTGTCAAAGAAGCCCAGATTTGTCTGCAGCCTCATTACTTTTTCCGCAAATATTCTGTATTATTCAATATTATTGACTTTTAATTTCTATGGCATAATATCAGTTGTATTTACCTTTGAATAACTAAGCAATTCTTATTTCACGTAATTATTATTTGTAAATAGATATTAAACACCTGCAAATGCATTTATGTGGGATCAGGCCCGTTGTCCCCGATATTTTGCCCCCTGGACTTTTCCCCCCACTATAAATTTTGAATTAAAGCAACAACTCGATATTTGTTTCTTCTTCTCTTATCCATAAAGTATACATAGTCAATACATACGTCAAATAGGGTAAGAAAATTTGTTGAGGTAATATGCCTACACTAAAACAAAACAAAAACACACACAACTGCCAGTGTATTAGTTACTGATTTTCGATGATTTCTAGTAGTCACATAACTAGAGTGAGATACCGTGGGCGATACCACGCGGATAATACCTTATATGTCTATTCTCATATGTTCCAACAATTGTTCTTATGCATCGCCTATTTATTTGGTGTTTCTTGAGTTGTGGTGCAGGTGGGTGACCAGCAATCATCTGGTTAATCGAAACATCGGTTAGGTCCGGTTCTCTTTGTAACACACCAATGAATCTGCACGTGTCAGGATGGTGAGCAGCAACGTTTGTTTGGAACCTCCGATTCCAGCCCTCAGCGTGGTTGTTCATGCGTGTAAAACCTCTTTAAATGTTTTCATGCATGCTCCAAAGAGAGATTGGAAACCTTGGCTGTTGTCGATGGCGACGAAGACCATGACCACGTTCACGGCTTATGAATGTGTCCTCAGAGTAGTCACAAATTACCATGGCCTCTTCTGGTAGCTCTTCCTGCAACATCTCAAAAGCATCAATGACCTCTTCCTCCGGAACGAAGGTGAGTGCCGGTGGCATGCGAACTGATAGCGAAAAGTCATTATCTTCTGTGTACAACCGTTGTAGACCAGCCTCCTGGACTTTGCGGTGCACACACACTGGGAAAGGTGATAGAAACATCCTTTCTTGGTTGCATCTAGGAAGACGGCGTGTATAACAATGATAGCAGCAGATTCAGAGTCAGTGATTAATGAATTGGGATTGAGTTGTGGCTTGATGTTGAGAAGCTGTTGCAGAATACTGGTGTGTGTGTGGCTTCTTGTTGGGAAGTAAAGCATAAACACACGGTATTATATAGTGTTCATTCAAGGCATGGATGATATATGACTAAAAACAAGGCTCTAGGACAATGGGACAACCTTAAAAGTACCATCAGCAAACCAATCATCAGAGTTTGGAGCAGAGTGAAGGAGGTACCAGATGCAAATAATAGAACATGGTGGCTTGTACTGTTGCTATCATATTGAAGAAAGTGATCACCTCGTAGAGCAACCTGTGAAAATGGAAATTCATATTTCTTTGCCACTGTTATTGTTGTATTTCCAGCAACATATGATACACGAGAGACTAGATAACCCAATAAGCTAACAGAAATGAAAGCAACAGTGAAATTAATCACGAAGACAATTTCTGAAGTTATTATCTAAGTCAGTTCTGACCTGGGTAACTTACGCATACAGCCAACAATCAGTGTATTTACTTAAATTCTTTCATAAATTTGGGTTCGCATAATTATTGTTATGATATCATTTTAGAATAGTAAAAGAAAATCGTTACCTACACTGTTCAGTTCAGGTATGATTAGTTCAGCAAGGTTGGTTGGAATAGGATGAGAGTTCCAAGACGCTTGACCCTGCCTACGAATGGTAGGGCGGATTGAACGGATAGCTGGAAGCTGTACAGAGGCAGCTTCAGATGTAGATGATACGGATTGCGAAATGATCTCTTGTGCTGTTTCTTCGGCATCTATCACTTTGCGCTTTATAACATCACGAACACGCAGCATTTCTGATCTCGTTGCGTCTGGAGCACGAGTATGCTCGTGAAGTCTGCCAACAACTTGACCATCCTCAACCTTCCCCTTAGCCCTGCACATTCCTCGCCTTCGCCGTTCACATTCGTATGATACACCACGCCATTTACCAGGATCTTCCGCGCAGTATAGGCATGTCGATCAGGAACTAGCTTATTTCCTCCACGAACAGATTCAACGTACTGCATGGTGTCGACAGTTAAGTCATGAAAACGGGAGCAAGGGGCCGCGTTAGAGGTAACGGCCCTTGGGGGGGGGGCGAGGGAGTCTAGAACCCTAAATTCTCCCCCTTTGAGCTTTAACAAGGTAAGAACATTCTAGGGGCGTTCCGGTGAGACCGGGCGAGATAGCGATATAGCAACCGGGTTTCGTACGAACGTCCCGAGTAATTTATTCCTTTCGGTTAAAGTTGTCTGATCGAATCTTGGCCTTCGCTCGCCTTTCGGTAATTTAACTTAATATGGTCGGATTATGGTTTTTTTTTTAAATATTTTCCTCTAATAATAAGAAAAATAAACATACTGGTAATAATAGGAAATTCCTCATTTCAGAAAAAGATGGAGAGAACTGTTTTCGGGGAAAGGTGGAGGAAAGGTAAAACAAAAGGAAAACTCGTAGGGAAATTGGCTTAGTCCACTTTGTCTTACGAACTTGCCCGCGTATCGAGAGAAACACCAGTCTTCATTGTCTTTTACAGATTCCTGCTGGAACAAGTGCCATCCTAAAGCTACATGCCTTAATGGAAAATGCAAATGCCGGAATGGTTTGATTGGCGACGGCGAATTCAGCTGCTTAGGTAATCCACGTTTTACTTGTTTCAACGACCCATTGTCAAACGGCTCCTTCTTCTGGTCACCGGAACTCGCCGGTTCTGCCGAAAAGAACAAACAGGCCACGTTAGACAGTTGGATATATTTAGGGAAATAAATTTATTTCTGAAGTAGTGTTAGATATACTGAGAATCAAATTAATTCAGATACTTCAAAAAGTAAAATAAAAGATGTTTTTGTTGTTTTTATTTTCAGGATTTAAATGACATTTATTCTTGACGTTTTACTTCTTTACGTTAGACGCCCCCGTGGAGACTTTCCGAGTAATGACCATTTCCCGAATATTCGAGATTTCTTACTTTTTTATGAAGATCTTTCTGTAAGTGGATTTTGGTCTTCAGTGGCCATATTCTACCGGTGTAATAAAGTTAAATACTCTACAGAATAACATTATAAAGAACCATCCATTGTTCAACAGTGAACCATTCAGAATTTTGTTTCCAATTCCCGATAGCAAACAATGAAAAAGTAAGCAGCCAAACCATTTTGAGGACATCAGAGAAGAGACGGGGGAAAAAAAATTTTTTTTAAGATGACTTATGAAAATGCGTTAAAAAGAATAAACGTATCTCACGAAGTACATTAATTAATGGCGACACAAGCTGACTCTGGATATTAATTAGTGATGACATAGCTACGTCGTAAGTGTGATAATTAAACTGGATAATTCGAAATTAATTGCAGGCATATAGAATCAATACAAAATAAATGGCTTTAATGACATCATGATATTCATGTAGAAACAATTATTTGGAAAAATTAATAAATAATAAATTAGAGGGTTCAGTCGGTCATTAGAAGTAATGGACGGCAGTCAGGGCACCGTGAAGTCGGAAAGTAAGTGATCAAATCAACTTGTCGCTTCTGATTGTTCGAATTATTTAATTCCTGACTCTTTCCTTAACACCAAAAAAAAAAAAAAACTTTTAATGATTTTCTCTAGTATTGTAAACTTTTATTTTAGCCGAAAAATCGAAATCAAAGAATATTGGCAAATCTGGACCATCTTTGACCGCTAACCCTTCATTTGGCGACAATATTTGAATAACAACTTGAAGAGTTTCTTTCATTGTCTTTGACGGTTAGAGTCTCACTTTAAGCTGTGATATGAAATCCGTTGCCTGGTGAGGAAAAACATTACTGTTGTCGGAAACAGGTATTATTAATGGAATCGAAAATTGTCGATTTACTTAAATTTTCTAAAACAGTAACGCCAACAAACGAGACATACACACACACACACACACACTATTTCCAATGTATGTAGTTGTTCTAGAATTTCTCAGAACAAATGAAGTTCTCTGGGAATCCTTTTTTTTTCCTTCTTATCTGCAAACAAATCTTTCATATTAAGTCTCTACCCAACAATTCTGTTCTTGACAGATTCCAGAGTGAATGAACAGACAAATTTAACATAGTATTCACAGGAGAGTAAAAAGACTCTAAGGTCCAAGGAGGTTTAAGAATTGCACGACGGTCATACGTTATATTATCTTGCAGAACTGAACTCCCTAATTGACAGGAGTCATAGCCTCGTTCTAAAAAAAAAAATAATCTTAACCTACGTAACACTGTTTCAGTGTAATATATATATATATTCTGGGAAATTTCAAGCAAAACAAAGTTTAACAAAAATATTCTCGCGCAGACGTTCTTTGGCTGTTGTTTTTTTCTTGTCAGATTAACACCTGCTCAATGAATTAACTTTCAGTAAAAAATGGCTGCCGTTACCCACCTCCAGTCTCACCTTTCTGCGAGTGTGATCCGACATGGCTCGCAGACTTTCAAAATGCAATCGCGATGACCTCCCCTTTCACACGTGTTACGGTCTGAGAGTTGTGAGTACCTGAACGGGAACTGACTTTGCGGCCACGTGATAATATAGGTATTGTAATGTACACGATATCTTCAGCAGCGCTATCCAGCTATAGTCGTTACACCTGAGCTCGCTCGTCTGGTTGCAGGTGTAGATTCTTAAAACTTTAATAAGAACAATTAAAAAAAAATTTTTTTTCTTTCACACAACAATAGTGGATTAACACGGCAGGTAGCACCTTTCACTGTTGAATTTTTCTCCCCCCACCAGATGCCTGCGTATGCACTGCCTTCGGGGACCCTCATATCCAAACTTTCGATGATTCAATGATACATTTTATGGGCAACTGCAAGTACACAATCGCGATGTTAGAGAAGGTGAAGGACGGATGTGCTTTTAGTGTGGAGATGAAGAACGAGAGACGACAGGGAAACCAGAATGTGTCGTGGGTCAGGCTGGTAGACGTGAAGATCTACAACAGGACCGTCCGCCTGGGCCCCGATTTCAATGTCCAGGTAACTCTTTTCGATGGTGATGCGCGGCGAGTGAAGGGGTGTACGATGAAGAAACGATTTTATTGTTTAGTGTGGCATTTAAAAGCCTAAACCTAGGGGAAATGCCCTTTTCCTTTAGTCTTCTTTTTCTCCCAGTCTGAATGCCTAATTTTTTTCGCTTTAGTGATTTGGCAAGGTCTAAACAGTAAAAAAAAAAAAAAATGTCTTTCTGCCTCAGTTGACTTCCGAGTACCGAGAAAGCGGTCATCAATCAGTTGTGAGAAACCGAAAGTATGGCCTCGTGTTTTCAGCAGAACCATTGGATTAGTTAGGACGTCACATCTCGCGAAGTATTCCACACGAGTGGATCGTAGATAGCTGGAAAAATAATTATATTGCCAACCGGAAAGACCACGGTGGGACTATGACCCTTGAAAATAAAAGTTGTTTCTTAGGTATTCATTTTTAAATGTTACCTGATGAAATTACTGATAGGTGACGGTGAAAGTGAAAGTAAGTAATTAAATAGCTATGCGCGAGACGTCACTGTTTCTATGCCAACATACGAAAGGTGACATGTGATATTGTCTGATATTTGGAAATGAACTGAAGGCCAGTGTTCTCAGCTCGGTACTAGTAATATGAACAATACCTAATTACATCAATAGTTACAGAAGTTTCAGAATTGCATCTTTCGCTTTAGTTACTTGGGTATCCGTTGTTAATGTTAATGACTTGTATTTGCTTTAAAAAAAAATTAATAAAACGGTTGCTAATCGACGTTGAGATGGTGAACGTGAATAGAAGAAGATGATGATGATGATATAATGATAAAAGATCAGTTTAACGTTTTAAGAGAATCTGTTCTTTAACTCCGATGTGAACAAAACTCTAGAGGTTATATGTTGACTTCATTTTATAATAGGATGGCGACGTACAACCCCGTGCAACAAAAATTCCTCCTCCACAGTTTCCTCATCGAATTAACCAGTTTTACGAAAAACAATAATGGCTGGTCTTGTTTCATAAGAAACTTCATTCCTGTTCCTTTTTCACTTGTCAGACAGAGCAATAAGAATCATGTATAATGTGGTCGACTAGCATTTTAAAGCTTAGTGTGAGCTAACATTTATCCAGGTTAATAGAAAACAACATTTTGGCATGAACTAAATGTAACACTTCAGCAGCATATTTACTTCTTTCTGTGTTCTTTTACATAGTACATCAGACATCTCACGTTTTTCTTAAAGGTGAGCATTTTCATTAAAACGGAACGTGTCCAAAAAACAACAACTATGTAACGCTGTTTTCCAATTGTAGGCTCACCTGTAACGATGATTGTATTTTCCTACCTGTAATCTAAATAAACTTTTTTCAAAAGGATGGTGATGAAGACAAACTGGCCGCTTCATACGTAGTATCTGTAAGATATGTCATATGCGCCAGGCAGATAACGTTGATTTATGCAAGTTATCGACTATTTTTCGCTCTGTTCGTAAATAGCATTTTTCTCAAACGATTTCAGATTAACGGCAACAACAGAGCGTTACCTGCCAACTACATATCCGACGACGAACTGCAAGAATTCGATGTCTTGAAGACGCCCAACGCTGTTCTGATGAAAACGAGGTGCGAGATACGAGTCAGCTACGACGGAAAAGGCAGGGTCGAGGTTGTAGTTCCAAAGATCTACGGGAAGCAATTGAGTGGAATCTGTGGCAACTGTGATGGTAAGAAAAACGATTTCTACACGAAAGAGGGCAAAGACGTGACTGAAGACCCGAATCGATACTCCCTGATTGGAAATAGTTACAGCGTGCCGGACGACTCTGATCAGCCAGTGAAGCGGTAAGGGGTTTATGTAGACACGAGGGACTCGCAGCTTACGAGCCCTGCCGAAACTACTGCATCTTCGTTAATGGCCACGAGTAGCGCTGGCTTTAGGCAGCACGGGCTGAAACGCACACACAAGGACCAAACTATTTCTTTAAATATATATGTTTTTCCGTTAATTACCTGTAATTTGTTGACATATTTTCTGTTTTGTTACGCGCTTGTAAAATCCCCGAGGCGACGTTTGTAGCGTATTTCACAACTATCGCAATGTGCACGACGATGGAGATGGAGCTACTTTTAACACCGACTCTTTCTCCCGCTAGCACTTTGATGTCGCATCACGGAAACAATTACATACCACGTGTTTTTTTTTGTTTTTTTCTTTCAAACTCATGCAGATGTGGAAGCACCGACGTGACTCCGAAATGCAGCAAAAAGATGTTGGAAATCGCGCAAAGTGTATCATTCTGCGGGAAAATCAAAGACAGAAACGACGTTTTCGGTTCCTGCTACGCAGAACTCCCCGAGATCGGCAACAACGCCTACGAGGCGTGCATGTTCGACCTGTGCGCCTATCCAACCGTGAAAACGATGCAACTCTTCGTCTGCAAATCTCTGGAAAACTTTGCCTTAGAATGCCAGACTCGAGGTTTCGCAGTCCCTTCGTGGCGTTCTATGTTTTTCTGCCGTAAGTATATATATATAATATCGTGCCCCAAATCAGTTGATTGGAACAGTACGGTCGGGGCTAACCGCCATCTTCTTCCCTGACCCCTTATTTTCTGTCGCCGAATCTAGACGCTGTGATCTCTAACGCCCTTTTCTCGTCGTCGCCATTGCTGCCTCAACGAACGTCGACCTAAAACCGCCTTTTG
Source organism: Nautilus pompilius (assembly GCA_018389105.1). Classification (NCBI taxonomy): domain Eukaryota; kingdom Metazoa; phylum Mollusca; class Cephalopoda; order Nautilida; family Nautilidae; genus Nautilus; species Nautilus pompilius. Next base: position 34,462 of record JACATO010001132.1, on the reverse strand, counting down.
TTGTTTCGTTCCAGATATTCGGTGTGGGCCCAACATGGAATTTAATACGTCTGCCTCCGGATGCCAACCTAACTGCTTACATCGCGATCGAGCGGATCATTGCGATATACCGCAAGTGGAAGGCTGCGTCTGCAAGAAGGGTTACATCCTCAGCGGGACAAAATGTGTCCGTAGGACCGAATGCGGTTGCACCGATGATGACTATAACTACATCCCGGTAAGCTCGGGCTAATAGCCACAGATTATCAAACCCCTATTAGGGAAGAAAGATCCGGCTAGAAATATACGACTAGCGCTCGAACCTACCAAAATACTTTTTATTGGATAAAGTCCTTAAAGGTTTGGGGGGGGGAGACGAAGATGACGCTCGAATAAAGATACTTGAAGAAAGAAAGAAGTGCTAGATTACCGAGATCACCACGAGGATTAGTCTAAACTCTACCAGTAATCGCTGATCCTAGAACTGCCAGTAGTTATTCCGATGTGAACTTCATCTTCTTTATTTTTCTTTGATTGTTGATGTCCCCCTTTTTTTTTGGTTGATCAGACGAAGGTAAAAAAAGTTGCCTTTAATGTGATCAAGACCATTATTACGCTAAAAATGATGCTTAAAAGATGAAATAAGAGGGATGTTCGCATAATTCATTTGGCATGAGAAGATACAAATCTATGATGGTAAATAACAGTACCACATCCTTAAGTTAACAAAATATGCGTTTTAAAGGTCATTTGGGTTGATTTTCAACGATAATTGCTGATGGACCTTGTGTTTTAAGTTTACTGTACTTTTCGTTTCGGGATGACGTCAAAACGCTAAATGAGACTCCACTCAGTTCTCTCCCTTTGCAAACGTGCTGCGGCTGTCTGCGAGAGATGCACAGCGTCCATCAACACGTCCGGCAAGGGGTAACGTCGTACCCTGTGCTCTTTCTAGGCGAAAAGCATCTCGGTAACCGCTCGGCTACTGAGGCCCTTACTAGACGTTTTCGATTTTAGATATGAGAAGAAGCCGAAGAAAAGCAACAAAAGAAAAAAAAAGAAAAGAAGAAAGAAACAATGCCGAGGAATTTTGCCAAGCCATCGAACTTTAGTAGCTAAACCCTTGACTGCTTCCATAGTAATAGCGCCATCCACGGGTTCAGCGAGGCAGGGAACTGAGCGCCACCGAAACTGCTGACAACTCGGTGCGCGTACGTAAAGCGGACACTCTCAAGATTTATTTGGCGTTTACTGACATAGGTTTGGAAAATTGCTTCTCTTTCATCCGTGAACGACTTATAAATCACTTTGGTAGACCCCTTGCCGTCCGATTCGGGGCACGATGGAATAATTAAAATAAACAACGGACGCGACTGTGTGGCCAGGGTTTCTGTTACCTGTGACGTTATGTTTATCTAATTTCCTTTTTTAACAGCTTGGAATGCAAATTGAAAACAAGCATTGCGTGAATATACAGAAGTGTATGATGGTTAAAGGGGTCGCCAAACTCTTGAAAATCGGCAGCAGTTCATGCGTCGCAAATGCCGAGTGCGGACTGGTAAACGGAGTTCGAATGTGCATATGTAAAGACGGGTTTATTGGGAACGGGTACTCCAAGTGTGAAAAGGAAACGACCACGGGTACGTTGCCCTTCTCTTGGCATATAGAAGATTTAGCATTAAGAAAAAAGAATCTTCTCCTAAACTGAGCGAGTCAGGGATAAAAGGGGTTTTTGACCAGCGCATCTTCACTTCTTGACGAGTGTATAAGGGTTAATTCTAATTTAAAGCCCACAAAATTAACCGTCGTTTACTACGGCGTATCCTCCATTTTGTAAATCCAATTCGCTAAGAATCAAACTGAAAGGGCAGATTGAAGGAAAATGTTGTGCCGCTAATCGTTTAGTACATTTTGGAAATAGAAAACGTTGTAAACAAATCTGAATTTTAACAGTTTCTTCCTGCAACGGAAAAGTCTGCCACAGCTCGGCCTTTTGTCAGAATAACAGGAAATGCGTGTGTGCCGATGGATTCCATGGAGACGGAGTCAAAGATTGCTACGGTACGATTTTACATTTATTTACTCTTACTATCATTATAATATTTTTTCACTAGGTTTTATTGGGTCTCAAACCTGGTCGAATCACGTACAGCAGAGACAAACCCTCCATTTTTAGGGATCTCGTCAGTTTTTTTTTTTTACAATTTTTTGTGTGTGTGTGCTTTTTTCTGAGAAAAGAGTCGCGAATAAAGGGAAAGCCGGCCACCGGGAGGAAACTGACGCGACGTCTGGCGGAGCTAATCCGATCGCCTGCGCACGCATCAGCGGCTCAGCCACCGACTCGTGCGGGTTCGTCTTTTGCGGGTTGTCTAGCCAGGTGTTTTGCTTTGTTATTCAGAAACGTGCGTGTGCATGGCCAGGGGCGAGTCGCACTACAAGCTGTTTGACGGCCAGCAGGTCCACTTCACGGGGGAGTGCGCGTACACTCTATCCAGATCGCTGCTCCTGGACGATCCGTGCTCTTTCCACCTGGTCGTGGAGAGAGAACGACGGGGAGGCCACAGAATGAAGCAAGTGGAGTTTCTCATTTACAAGACGGAAATACGTTTGATGAGGAACGGCAGAGTGTTTGTAAGTAACTCGGAATAAATGGTGAGCGTTCCGTAAGCTGGAACACAAAGTAGATCGCAGCGAAACATAGCCCCTACCAGTAATCCCTTATTCTGTAATAAACGGTGTTTCCGCTGCTTCATCAACTGAATGTTTAAACGAATTTTACGTCGCTCTTTATATTTTTATAGGTAAGTAAGTTTTCTCTTTGGGCTCCCAGAAACGTGAGAAAGGCTTACCAAGCCGGTCCTGTCATTGAACAAAGCTTGCGTCGGAACGAGCCATTCTATAGCTAAAATACTTCTGGAAATAGGGGTAAATAAACAACAGGATAACTGAGATTAAAAAACAGGAAAAGATAGATCTACTAGAATTCCTCACTCTTGGGATTAACATCTGCATAAGTTTGCGCCAAACCCCCAAACAATACGCTTTTTTTTCTTTCTGTTGCTGTTTTGCTCAGCTATCAGATGGCGCTAGGCCCTCCGATATCGAATTCTGCCTCTGGGTGTGGGCGGTGATCATCTAGCTAGGCCCTCCGATATCGAATTCTGCCTCTGGGTGTGGGGGGTGATCATCTAAAATTGACGTCGTGTCTTGGCGTGGCGTGGGGGGGAGGTCATCGGCTTATAAATAGCGCTGCTGGATCCCGACTGGACTGGATACATCTTTTAGATTTAGTACCGGAAATAGAGCGGAACAGAGGTACATCAGAACAGCTTCAATCTTTCTTTTCAACTAGACAAATATAAAATCCTGTTCTCGACGACAACAACAAATTTACACGACTGAAAAAAAAACAAAAAAATTCGCAAAGGAACCGGAGAAAAAATGTACTTTCGTCTCGATTTCTGAAGGGCTGAGATAGCTCGGCTGATCCACTGCTGTTCTCTTATCGGCTCTTGTCTCTAACACCAGGTAAACGGAGAAAGAAGATACCTGCCGACCAACGAGCTGAACGGGACGGTGCGCATCACCAGGAAAGGCTACGAGTTGATTGTCGCCACGAAATGCAAGGTGGAGGTGCACTTAAAAGGCGCACACCTGGTGAAGCTGATCGTCCCGACCAAGTACAAGGGCCAGATGACCGGCGTTTGTGGGGACTGCAACGGGCTGCCAGACGATTACAGACTGCGGAACGGAACCGACGTCAGGTCTGAGAAAGACAAGTTCTCGCTGATAGGGTCGAGCTACAGAGTCGCGGATAAGTCAGGCTCCAGTCAGAAGTAAGTGATTTTTAAAGCGTGACCTTCGATCGTCCCTCTTAACTCGCCTGATCCCGACTTGAAACAGGAGCAATGAATTTCGCTGTGACTTTCCATTCTAACCGAAGCCCTAAGTTTAAGATCTGACATTGGCGTTACGACAAGCTCCGTGTCTAGCACCACTCGCTCCCGATAACAGTTCTGACGCTTCACAGAATAAATTACGTGCTGGGTACTTCCGGAAAAATGCCTAAAAATCGCGTAGAGGTGACTTTAAGTGGTCGCTTTTATAGCAATCATCAAACCGCATCAGTCCGAATTAAGTGGCTGCGCTGATAAACAATAGAAAGATTTCTACCATCGATATCTTTAAACGGTATCTTGTAGACTGTAGTCACGGTCGGCAAAAGAAAGTCCTGCTAAATAAACAGGTAAAGAAGAGTAATACCTTGACGCACACACACAAAATACACACGCGCAGGTACGCAGGCAGTTTTACAGTTGGACTTTAAAAGTTTGATATATTAATGAAGTAAGACTTCTTGCCACTCCATGGCGGCAGTTCCTTGTGTTATAAAACACGAAGGGGTCCATAGAGTCGTCTTCCTATTGCGCGCTGCCTAAAATATACACTTTGGCACAACCTAAGGGCCAATATATTTGCTTCTTTATAAAACTGCCGCAAATATGGCACGGTTCGGTTGCAAAAAATCCTAGAAATGGCAGAAAACTCAAAAGAGGGATAAATGCCGAGATTTCCTGCAGAGAAATGGGATTGCGAGTTGGCTCGCACCGTTCCGCCGTCAAACGTACTGATATGGAAGCTCTAGCTACCGGATGTTTTCCTGATCAGAGGAGTTTGGGTGTGAAATGCGCCGCACTCCCTTTACCAAGGCAACTGTGCCGAGGATATTCTGGAAAGCCAAGACAGGAACCTGTAGATGGATTTTAGGTAAGACTCATCTAGGCCGTTGTTTTCGGTGAAGAGTGGGAACCTGGAAAAGAGTTACGTTGGCTTAAGAAAAGTGGGAGCGGGGTCTCTCCCTTTGCGCTGTGCCGATGGTCGATGAAGGAGAGTCTGCAGATCCAGGGTTCAGGTTGAAAGTCAGGCGGTTTCGCATCGCCTCCTACGCCGAGGCGTGGTGTTGGCGAGTCTTCATGGCGTCACAGTCACCCACCCATTAACTGTAAGAAGACTGTGGCGCCACCTGCCGGACGCGCTACACGGTTTCATCGCAGCAACTGAAAAATACGGGCTTTAGGTTAATCCGTTACCAAAGACCATAAAGTTTTGTTCTTGTTGTTGATGTTATTCAGGTGTTCAACGAAAACAGTCAGCCGGTGCAACGAGACCTTGAAGCGGAAATTCTCAGCCAGCAACTACTGCGGCCCGGTTAAGGACACGAGCGGACCGTTCGCCCAGTGCCTCAGAGCCCATCCCGTTTTGGCCGCGGACAACCTCGGAAACTGCCTGTCCGACATGTGCGCTGAAGAGGGGGAGAAGAACCTGGAAGACGTCCGTTGCAAAGCGTTGGAAAGTTTGGCGGAGGAATGCAAAGAGCGGAAAATCGTCGTCAGATGGAGGACGGATAAGTTGTGCCGTGAGTTAGGAATTTTTTTTAAAAAAAAATCGCATTTCCCCGAACGGGCACCGTCTCGTGACGAAAGTGTGGGTTTTGCTTATCAAAACGAGGCTCCGCGCGCGAGCTACAGCGCGGAGAAAGCCCCCCCCGGTCCACGGTTAGTTCTTGTCGATTTCCGCGCAGAACCAACGGGGTCGAGCTGACGTCAGTGAAGGAGACCGGTTAGCGGCGAGCAGCCATATTTACACACAGACGGACTCTTGTCTGGTTTGGATGGCAATAAGTTTCGCCGTTCTTATCGTTAGCGGCATAAAATAAACTCAACACGTTGATCTTATTAACTGATCTGTAGAGCTTATAACGAAGATCTACTGGACGGCGATTCTTGTTTCGCTAAGAAATAAAAAAAACGTCAGAAGTCGTTTGTAACCGCATAAAAACAAGAACAGACTTCGCTCTGCGGTTGGAGCCCGAAGTAATGTCTGTACATGAAAAGCTCGTATGTTTTCGGAGGGTGAAACGTATGAAGCCTTACGCTGCTTGAAAGTTACAATAAGAACAATCTCATGGTGGGCATCTTAAGTCCGTGGCTGTTACCAACCGTCTTGTTATCTAGCAATACTAACCACACAGTTTTTTTTATAATAAAACGCGACTAAACTTTAGCGGGCTGACTCAGAACAACCGAACCGCGTCGTGTCTGAGACCGTAAACCAGACTCCTAGCATTGGTGGTCACTCAGGCGGGACTGTATTCGGCACGGTTAGTTGTTATACTAAATATTACATAGTAGAAACGACGCACCGCGCGATAACCCTGTTACTTTCAACTTAAAACGTGTGTTGTTGTTTTTTTTTTTTCCAGTTCTTTTACTTTAAAGTGTTTATCGCCCGCTTGTTTTACAGCCCTGAAGTGTGGTAGGAGAAAGAAGTTTAACCCCTCTATGACCGGCTGTCCCCCGACCTGCCAAAATAGGAATCCGAAGCAATGCTCGGAGCCCAACATCGAAGGTTGCCAGTGCAAAAAGGGTTTCATACTCGGTGATAAGTGGTGTATTAGAGAAAGGAATTGCGGCTGCACAACGAAGGACGGATCATACTTACCGGTAACGTTTTAAAAATTTTTTAAATTTAATTTGTAAAGGAAAACTAGAATTTTAAAGGTGTTCCCAGAAAAGAAGCCCCTGGTATGCGAGAATTTTGGGGGGGGGAGTTTGCGGTTAACGGTTGGGCAGTGAAGGTCCACCGGTTCATTAAAGATCCGGGCACCGGATGAGAAATAGCAGGCAAATGCGGCATAACGATTGTCTATTGGTTCCCTGTCAGCCGTTAAAGGTGGGTTTTTATCTGGATCACCTTGGTCCCCCCTAACACTTCAGTGTGACAGAGCAAAGGAGAGTTAATTCCCACGTTGACTATTATCCCCCGCCCGCCCCCTACTTTATTATTTCTGGGTCAGAATTTTTATTGGGTGGGTGGAGAGACTCCTCCCCCTTCGGAAAACCGAGTCCGACGAAGTGGTCCTCTTGGTAACTAAGCCGACTTTGGTCTTTGACAGCTTGGAAAGAAGAAAACCACTTCGAAGTGCGGGACGGTCATCACCTGCTCGAGAAGGGGCAAGAAGGTCGTGACCGTCGTCGACAGCACGTGCCACCGCCATGCAGCGTGCAGGCGGGTAGAAGGGGAGGATAACTGCGTGTGCAACGACGGCTACGAGGGAGACGGGAAAACTTCGTGTGGTAAGCATCTTGCATTTTGACTCCCCGCCCCCAGTCCCACCACTGAAGGTTACTCGACCGGCGGCCCGTAGGGCGGGAGACAAATTCGTCTGCAGGACTCGTCTAGGCGTGACGCTGCTGGAAGACGTCCCTTTACGTGTGCTGCTGAGACTGATATTCCGTTCAGAGGAGGAATATCAATGAAGTCAGAATGGCATCTGTTATAACTCCGGGTCTGCGTTTATCCAAACGATATGGCTGACGCAGAAAGGAATTCTATGCACAACTATGACGTACTCAAGGTTGCCTGTTCTCTTAACAAGAAGGATCGATTACCTAAAGTTTAATTACATTGAAATATGCTTGAAATAGGCAGCATGGGTAAGTAATAACAACATAATATTTATTCATGAAGCAATATCTATGTCTTCAGTATTTCTCTAAACATACCAGTATTCGCTGACTATTTAAACCAAAACAGCTCCAGTACGAAGTAAAGAAACTAGTTTTGTATTTTTCCATAGGATACAGCCATACTTATCTGTTTTAGTTAATGGAAAGGTGGCGTTGATTTTCTTAAAACGGAATTCCAAGATAGCAGGGAACCGAAGTTAACATTACTTGTCGTTGTCATGCTGATCCGGTTTAGGATTAGCCACGTGTTTCCGGTTAGCCTGTTTTGACCACCAGACTGGGGTGGTGGGGGGATCATTGCTGTTTGTCCGTTGCTACCTGATACAACAGCGGATAAACAAAAAAGAGCGCATATCTGGGTGTCCAGCACACAGATGACATTGAAGTCTGCCGCCCGGAGGTCTATAAAAAAAAGAGAGCAGGTTATAGCCCGACGTCTTCCGTCCGTCCCTGAATGTTGGTTGTCACCGACTGGATGGCCGGGGCAAGGACAACACTGACCTACTGTGACCGCCTAGGAGGGCACCATGGATCGAGAGTCTGGTGTATCTAGAATCAAACAAACAAATCCGTAGTTATCCCGAGACATTGTACTGCATAATGCAAACCGCGTGCCTGCATCTCCCCACAGCTATTCGTAATTACAGCCTCAGGGGGTGAGATTCTCCCTTCGGCAAAGCATATCCTGCAAATCGTAGATGTTTACGAAAACAGCTGGAAAACATGGTTTTCACAAGAAAGCTGAACGTCAACAAAATTCCTCGTTTGAAGAATACTCTCACTGTTAATTAACTCAATGTACCTGCTGTTTATTCCACTCACCGACGAGTGGATTTCCGAAACCTTTCTCTACCAGATGACTACACCATATTCAGAGCTGCACTGTAATTTTCATCGCATAGCCACTGTGGATGGCCAAAGGGCTGTACTCGCCTGTCTACATGCAGAAAGGTTAAAACTCAAACCAGGTACATTTAATATTTTTTAACTGTTAGAGTATTCCTGGTAGGTAAGATCTGTTAACATTCTAGTAGGCCTATGCTAACCTCTCCCTAATAGGAGGCTATCCTTTCTCGAATAAGAATTTCATTCTTATGTAGTACACGTAATTTTGGAAAATATAAGATTTTTAAAATATCAAACTAAAATCTGTTTATCATTATAAACAAGATATCTTCGAGTGGCCAGTGCCGTTTAGCCTAAAAAAATGATTCGTCTCTTTGTAGATCCATTGTGTGGAAGAAGCAAGCAGGCCTGCCACAAGTTGGCCAAATGTGTCAATAACGAATGCATGTGCAATAAAGGTTACTATGGAGACGGAGTGCACGTGTGCAAAGGTAGGACTATTGTTTCGTATCGAATTATTTTTTAAAATTTAATATTGGCTGAATAACATCGTATTTAGTTGTGAGTAAATCTCATGTCAACGTCAGCTCTTATCATTAAATGACATTTAAACATGGATAATATGTACTTACTTTGTAAATAAAAGAGCCTCCTTCTCATATTTCGAAATTAAAAAAAATGTGTTAGAAATATTTTAAACCAGTAAACAATAAACAAAGTTTGACATTAGGGATAAGACTCCTCTAAATGCCGCTTAAAATAGACTAATATTTGTCCCTCACAGATTGATTTATCCCTCTGTTTCCCGAACGTCTGGTGATTTGCTGTTTAGCTGAGGTATCGGCTTCAAATCTGTCTTACTCAGCCTATGTTGAGCCACAAGATCCCTCACTCTATTACCTTCCTAATTAATGAAGTCATTTGTGTTGATATATCCATTTGGCTCCGACGCTAAATGTTTTGCATTAATGATACGTTGACTGTTTGCATCAAATCCAAAACTAGATCTAACTAATGTTCCCAAGCTGTGATTGCATCAGGGAAGAAAGAGCTGACTTAATGAAGTAAGAGATTAGTGATTGACATTCGAATAATAAAGCACAGTCGTTGCCTAGTATTTAAGGGGCATTCAACACGAATGGGTCATACGCTTCAGTCAATGCCAAATATTTTAGTAATTATAGTAGAAGTAACGAGGACCATTGGTAACATGCCCTGATTCTACTACTGCATTGAGGATAAATAAAATCCAATTTTATTCAAAATTTACTAAATTTTGTTCAACAGAAAGTGTCGGAGTTCCCATATAATTCTTATTTATTAACATTATTGCTTTTTTAAATACAGAACAAGTATAGGCAAACTTCCGTGTTTTGATTTTTAATTCTTTCTTCACTTCCACAATTTTCTTTCAGTTATCTCAATTGTAGTTATCCTAACACCTGACGAGAAGACACTGTTAGCTAATATTAGTTCGGACATCAGGTTGCTGGGAAAAGCCATTCGAGAACTTTCCTCTGCACGGAGATGTCAAGTTAGGAATTGCAATAATAATGAAATATTTATAGAGAGATATCCGACAGAAAAGATGATTATTAAGAGAATATTGGAAAATACGTATTGACATTGGAAAATGATGTGTAAACTCATTTGTACATCGTCATCTAATGTAGAGGATAAGTGATGGAAAAAAAGATATTAGAGAGAAGTGCAATATTTGAGTCGGTGTGACTCGTATTTCAGCAAGATGTGAGAGATATTCATTGAAACAGCCATTGTGACCCTATGAATGTTTCATAATTTCAGAAAAGTGTATGTGCAAAGGATCCGGAGATCCACACTACTACACCTACGACAAGCAAGTGATCCACTTCCAGGGACCGTGCAAGTACACGCTGAGTAAATCCATCGATCAGAACAGCTCGTGTTCGTTCAACGTGGAGGTGAAGAACGAACATCGGAACAGCAAGAAGAAAGTGACGTATGTCAAGTGGGTGGATGTCTACATTTATGGCCTGAAGATCAGATTAATGAAGAACAACAAATTTCAGGTGAAAAACAAAGTTTCAATAACCCTGTTCTTATTATTAAAACCATTTTGTCTTCTATCGTCGTCCGAAATTTATTCCGTGTTATGATATTTGTGGTGATGATGCATGTATGCAAGATGAAAACTAAGACAACTGAACGATTCAAAGTTGCCTAATGTCTGTATCAGGTGATGGCCCTAAACTAGGTATGGTCACCGTCGGCTTAAAAGCAGACTTGCTGTTAACAAGCTGATTGGTCTGAACCAGTATCTGGAGATACACCACAAACGTTTATACAATAGAATGCTGCAGAATATTTTTATCCTATTCGCAGCCCTTCAATGATAAAAACAATATTTTCTAATGTAAATACATAAATATAGTTATCTTGAAAATTATAATATTGTACAGTACCTTCTCTTCATAGTATGCGGAAATCTTACCATGCCAATAATCACACAATTTCCTAAACCGTGAGGTCATCGCATTCACTTTTATACCAGAAAGATAACAAAGCACGTGACATGGGTGCTGTTGGCTGCCAGCTCATTTCAGCTTATTACCCGTTGAGTTCCACATCATAATTATACCGTTGTAGTAGATGACTGTTTCGTGTAATATTTTAAACCCTTTTCTGTAATGTACCATTGTTAATCAAATCTGGAGTATTCAAACTTCTAAAAAGCAGAGAAGATAACAAAGAGACTATAATTAGGGAGTTTTAATTCTGTTAATTTGATAAATTCTCTGCTTTAAAAATTCCATTATATAAAGAATTAAGTAAAGTCGGATCCATAATAGTTCCTTATATCAAGTTTCTGGTTGTTTTTGTCTCCCATCAGGTTAACGGAATAAACAGATTTCTGCCGTTTGCATACAAGAACGACAAGCTGAAAATTTTCACCTCGGGGCTATCGCTACAGTTGGTGACAGAGTGCGGAATCGAAGTGATCTTCTATAACAACCATTTGGCGAAGATCGTGGTACCGCCCACCTTCAGTGGGAATATGACCGGACTTTGCGGCAATTGTGACGGAAAAAAGAACGATTTCAAGACAAAGAACGGAACAGATGTCAGGAGCAACAGGAATAAGTTCAACCTCATTGGTGAGAGCTACAGAGTTCCAGACGAAAGCGATTCACTGGAAGAAACGTAAGTGTCTCCCAATCCTACCTGGTTTTCATGCAAAGATAAGTTAGGCCAAATCTGTGCAATGAAAAGTATGGAATATTTCAGGAATGACAAGTTTCGGAATATTTTTATCATTATCAATGGCATTCTATAAATATTATTGTTCAGTGTTGACTTCATTTATCACTCTTGATGGATTCTAATTTATTCAATAGATTTAAAGATGCAACGGCTCATAGATTATGGACCTAACCGTTCTATTCCAGGAGATGTAGATTATTTCAGATCAGCTGGTTTTAAGTCATCAAATTATTCGTGTAATTCTAAGATTTTTCTTTACCTTCCTTAATAGAACAGTATAATATATAAAGCCATAACGGTGATGATGTGAGGGGAGAGATTAGAGAAATTATCGAGGGTGAGAGTTCAATGCCTGTAGTTAAGTTAAAGGGGTCGGTAGTTCACAGGCTAACCGTACAGTTGTCCAGGTGTTGAGGTAATGGCGTCTTGTCTTCAACTGCGTAATCAATTTCCTCTCTCGTCTGTCTGCAGATGCAAGCCGTCCAATCCTTCTGAGTGCTCAGCGGAAGAAGAAAGAAACGTTGTTAAAAATGAATTTTGTGGTTTGCTAACCGATAGAACCGGGCCATTTAAAAAGTGCATAGAATCTTTCCCGAATCAAGCGGAGGAAGCGTTCGCGTCGTGCAAATATGATGTCTGCTCCGTGAATGCCAAACCCGGTGACGTAACCGTGTGTCAGGCTCTGGAATCGTTTGCGAAGACCTGTAAAGAATCAGGGATAGATGTCGTGTGGAGGAACAAAACGTTTTGTCGTAAGTAAAACTACCGGTCATGAACAAGGATAATGAACGGCTTTAGTTTGGTAAGGAAAGGTGATCAGGCAGTTGCAGCCAGGTGTTAATTTTCTATCGGAACAAACTGGGAATCTTTTGACTTATATTTTTAGTGGATGCCTCCTTTGTAGTCTTTCTCGAAATGGCAGGTGTCATTCTGTTCATTAGAGTATTGTACGTATTCTGCATTAAGGCGCAGTTATTTATAATATGTATTTTTCAAATTTCTTTTCGTTTTTTATGAGTATTAGAATTCATCATCGTAAAGTAAATGAATTTTAAAAAATCATGAATTCTGAGAGATTGAACAGTTAGCGTCGGTCCGTCGTCCATTATCCATCACAGAAGATGAAGACAAGAAAAGAACATGTTTTAAAGTCAGCGAATGAGGGAAACTCTGCTTTGATAATCAATTAAACGACTGACTGTTGCAGTATCCGGCACAATTCCAGATGATTTAGTTTCTCATTGTTTGTAGTATTTTACCGTATAATTTAGATTTCTATTTCTTGCATTACCTTCCCTTTTCTCTTGTAGCTTTACCGTGCGATGTTAACTCTCACTTCAACCCGTCTATGACCGCTTGCCCAGCCACCTGCTCCGACAAGACGTTACCAGATACGTGCGTTCTGCCCGATATGGAAGGATGCGAGTGCGACGACGGTTTCCTACTAAGTGAAGACAAGTGCGTGAAGAAGAAAGACTGCGGCTGCTTTGTACCGACGACAGGACAGTACATACCGGTGAGTGTGTGGCTCATCAACGTAAATCGGTGTTCTGGGACAGGGTTAAAGGGATACTTTCCTTTTTTAAGTTTAAAAGTGAAACTTTCCTCTGTTCTTTGGTAAGGCTAATTTATAAACGGTGCCAGGATTGTCGGTTTTATAAAATTAAACACAAAGACGGCAGTTTTTGTAATTTTTGGTGAGGTAAAAAGAAAGAAAATAGATCTCTGTCTGTCATCTTTGAATTGCCGATTCCTTTGCCCACTTTATCAGGATCGGTATGCTTGCCAAACGTTTCTTTGAGAGTTCTGCTACAGAACTTCAATCTATCGATAAAATGTACTCTGGTGTTCATAATAATATTATAGTTTTGATGCTTTCTCACAGGCCGCAATATGTCACGGTATCTGTGCACAATGGGATGAAGACCATTTTTAGATCTTTCACAAACTCTGCTGCCAGCTCAAGTAATAAATACTGAAAGAAAATTCAGCGAACGACAAGAAGAAATCCTTGATTCACGAGATTCGTCCGATTGAGTGTTAATAAACAGCAGCTCCAATCGTGTTACTCGAAGATTACTGTGAACTGTTCTGTTTTGCAGGTGCGATATCAGCAAACATATGACCAATCAGTTCTCCTGACTGTTTGATGATGAATCGCCAATTATTTCCATTTGATTTCATTATATCGAACCTCGTTTGGTTCACACCCTATAAAACAGTGACTACTCTGTTTCCATAGAGAGTCAGTCAGGATAAACAAAATGGCGCCATCTTATTTATAGGGGTCGGGTTCAAATGCCCCGTCTTCTTTGTGTTCTCCAGAAGCCGGTTGCAAAACCCTTATTACTATCACCATCCCGATAATAACAATACAGATCTGGGGCTACTATTACATTCCTTTGATTAATGCTAATAGTAATAATGAAAGACTTTGCACACAGTTGTTATTATCTCTTTATTAATGATCTGCTTAACAAGAACCGGGTACTATGTGTTCCCGGTACAATAAATAAAGGGTCAGCTCCCTTCCGTCATCCCAAGTTAACAAAATACGGCAGCCGCACAGGGTTCTTTTCATGTTTGGTAAACAACTGGCTTTAAAAATGTTCCTCGTTCACGATGTAGATTAGATAAAATTTCCTGGATGTTACCCCAGATAACATAATAAGATACAACAGAATAAATTCAGCTTTCATCATTTCTATTCAGATTTCATCCGACAGCAATAAAAGTCCCCGGAACATGTTTCTGAATCTTCTTCTTTAGGTTTATTGACGCATTCATCTTTTGGCAGACACCTTAACACCATACCATTCGGCTGAAGCCCACAATCTGTTAAATAAACAAAATATAATAATTACTAGATAGTGGAAAAAATTACTAAACAGAAACTCACGTATTATAGACAATCATCCTATTCTGATGTTTGTCAGAATCAGTCTACGAAAAAGCCCTAACAACAGGGGTAAGTATAACGTGAAATTTACATGAGGTCTCTTCTAGATTCTCTTTCTCTCTTTGTCTCCAGTTAATTAAAAATACAAAATCCCAATTTGAATGTATTCGTGTTTTTACCTGATGGGGCCATCCACATATAGGGTACAATATTCGCACCAAATATAAGAGTTCCTGCTCACTTAAGGAAAGAAGGGCCATCGTCACAGGGCATCTGAACGAACTTGACCATTTTTGCAATTTAACTCATACTTCTGAGAATATTCGATGATGAAGTAGGTCGTTAAAACCAAATTGTAAATAGTTGCAGGTCTAACGATATACCTGAAGGTTTTATAGTTTTCTGTTGATCGCGTCACATGAAATATTGTAACAGATGAAGGAAAAGAAACTCAAGAGGGCGGAGACGAAATAGCAGAGGAAAGCAATTCTTTTCATGCTGTTGCATCCACATACAACCAAACGACGGGAGAACTAAATGAGCAGAGCGAACTTTGTAGAGTATATAGATTTTAACGATGAAGGTAAGAGACAAACCATCGGCCAGCTACACAAGCCAACGAAGAACCGTCTGTTGGCGGCTGGTGGGGCTCCACATGTATTTGGATGAGATGGGATACGAGGCCTTTGTCTTGTGGACGGATGACCATCCAGAGTGAATGTCCAAGGTGACCAGCGGACCTGCAGCGACTTCTGTGGTGCAGAATGTTCAGGGAGAAGTAAACGAAGGAGAACGAACAGAAAATATGAAGCGGAAATATCCAGGTAAACACTGCTTTTCTCATCCAGCGATAACATAAACAGACATCACCTGCGTAAGATGCTTAAACCGTCTCCGCACAAACAGAGCATCACCTTCTGCCCTCCAACACATGATAAAGCTTTTTATTACATAAATATACCTTACTTATACCTACTATTACCCTCATTAACCTTTATTTTTATGTCATATTTCGGATCACACTCACCAGACACAAAAGGGAGAACTACAATTATATGTTAAGAAGGGTTAAAATATATTAAATACAATTGAAACTATACAAGAAAATTCCAGTGACGACATGCCTCCATACTTTTTATATTTCATACATTGCTGAGAAACCTTAGTCAGGCAAAACAGAATGAAAATAAGGATGACCTTTTGCTGCATCATGGTTTCAGAAGCGGCCGACAGATGTTAATTTGTTTCAATAGAGAGATACTGTAAACTGCCGTCGCATCGACGATTATATGTAGGAAGATAATAAATAATTCATTATATCTTAATCTGAGGCCATTAATTATCGTATTGAATAGATACATTTGGATTTTTGAAAACAGATGAAAATTCACAAATAAATTAATTTTGAAGAATATCAAAACAAATATTATTTACCATAAAAGAAGGTAAACAACTTCAGGGGATGGAGATCGGGGAAAGGCAGCTGGTACAGAAGTAATTTGTTGCAGCAGCCGCCATTTCTAATTATATTTTATTTATATGATTTTGATGCTCAGTTACAGAAAAAGAGCCAACAGCAGAATATCGTTTATTGCCAGTTCAACGAACGTTCAGACCATGTCTCCCTAAAATGTTAACCTTGGACTCATGACTAGAAGGGACGGTTCTTAGAATCTTGGCCAATTAAAGATGTTGACTTAGCGCCAATCGTAGGAGTTTGGCTATTTTCATGATCTAATCAGAAAATTTAAACCTACCTGTATCACTTATCACGTTGTCAGGTACTCTGGGATTGTACTCCTGACACCAGGTGACACTATGTAGGTGAGGGGATACCTACCTTTCCTCACTGTGAATGGCATGTAATTTGTGACTAGTCGCCCTCGGTGACGATATTATTATTATCACTTTCACTTTCAGACAGCAAAGTTATATATCACATCATCTGTGATAACTTTCAGTGCATGGATGTTTAATGAATTGTCCTGTAATCACTTGGCTGGCAATCAACCGTTTCTGCATCTGTAGACATTTCAGCTACCGAGATGTCTGCTCAATCAATGCAGATACATGTTGAATATCGTCAATAAAAGACAAAGATGCCTAGGTATCTTCCAGGTGAAGATGATCGATCTACTCTGTACTGATTGAAATCCTCATCTTTCAGAATTTTACTTTCTCACTGGTCTACATTTTATATCAGCAAATTTGTGTTAATCGATAAATCTCCACGAAGGCCGAAATTAAAGGGAGGCATCAAAGTGACTTTACACAGATAATTCTGTCCCTGTCTCAGTCTGACGTCATGACCGCCACCGCCTCTACCGTCAGTTTACCCGTGCATGGATCTCTCGGTAGACTCCGACTGTGTCTCTATTGTCTTTGATCAAGCGAGGTACAGGAGAGAAACAAAGACAGATATTGATAGGTAGATAGAGATAAACACACGAGGAGAGATTCCTCATATATTGTGCCCATGGCAGCTTGGAATATTTAAAACAAAAGCCATCCGAAGACACCGAGACCTCTGAAGACAAGACAGCAGCAGTTCGGCAAGAAGATAAATTCCAGAATACATCTGCAGGAAATAACCCGAGTGTCCGGTCATCAAAGTGTAAGCTGAGTATCTGGGTCCAGTAATTGATCTGAAGTGGATGCCGCCGAAGGTTTGAAAGGTGGCACGGTGCAGTTTTGACGAGTTTGAGACATTACATGATAATTAAAGCAGTGACGTAGCCAGGATTTTGCCAAGGGTGGGGTTATCAGTTATTCTGGGTTCCAGGTGGGTAAAATAAAACAAAATTTTATATCTATTGAGAATTCCAATATGTATATCGTTCACAAATGTAGTCACACAGTATTAAATATATACACATATAAGCATATCGCTATACCTCTCTTATTCCACAATTATGTAAAAAAGCTTCAAACTTCTTTTGCTACACGGAAATTTTAGGGGTCCGTAGTTTTCTCCGCTGATGAGGGATCTTTTCAATTCATTTAATCGCTGCTCGTTAAGGAATCAATCTCTGTTCGCTGTAATGATCGAGATATTTCAGTTGATGATTTCTTGTTTTTCATGACGACAGAAAAACTACAACCTGTCTTCTTCGTCGTTGAATTAAAAGATTAATAGAAATTCTCTGTCTGAATAATTTATTTAAATTCCTTCGATTATTCTTGGATTAATCCTAATCTAGACCGGTGGTTCAACAAGGTCGTCTTATGTCTTATCCCTCTAGATTCGCTTGATCCGCACCGCTACCAAGATTAATAATCAGTGCAGGTTTAGAGCCAAAACCGCTCTACAGACCGGCCAATGTACTTACTTCATGTAAGTATTTCTCCTGGTGGACTACACAGGGACTGGACTAACCAGGAATAACATCATTACCACAGCAGAGAATTACCAACTCGATCAGAGGATAATCATTTTCTTTTCTACATTTATAATATTTCTATTATCATTAGTATTTTAAATTAGCAGCAGAGTATTTCTTTATTCTTCTCATAAAATATATCGCAAGAAAAAAGCCAATTGAATGCATTAATTTGTAACTTTCCCTGAAGAACAAGATGGATAATGGTTACAGAAGGAGGTTGGCGAACACACTTTGGTAAACATTCGGTTTTAAGAAACCAGCTCCGATCGAGGGTTCACCAGTCCGACTGATTCCCCTCGTGAACTGGCCACAGTAGCTGTTAGTTACATGACGATTATGGTTAAATGAAAAATATTTTCAATGATAAATAAGAAATAAATTCATCCTGCGAACATTTAAAATAATCCATTATTGAGGTCAAGTTTGTTTGCTGTCGTCGTAGGATGGTGTTCGGGAACGTGAATGGTGGTTGGATGGTGTTCGGGAACGTGTATGGTGTTTGGATGATGTTCGGGAACGTGAATGGTGGAGGGATGGTGTTCGGAAACGTGTATGGTGGTTGGATGGTGTTCGGAAACGTGTATGGTGGTTGGATGGTGTTCGGGAACGTGTATGGTGATGGGATGGTGTTCAGGAACGTGTATGGTGATGGGATGGTGTTCGGGAACGTGTATGGTGATGGGATGGTGTTCGGGAACGTGTATGGTGATGGGATGGTGTTCGGGAACGTGTATGGTGATGGGATGGTGTTCGGGAACGTGTATGGTGATGGGATGGTGTTCGGGAACGTGTATGGTGATGGGATGGTGTTCGGGAACGTGTATGGTGATGGGATGGTGTTCGGGAACGTGTATGGTGATGGGATGGTGTTCGGAACGTGTATGGTGATGGGATGGTGTTCGGGAACGTGTATGGTGATGGGATGGTGTTCGGGAACGTGTATGGTGATGGGATGGTGTTTGGAAACGTGTATCGTGGTGGGATGGTGTTCGGGAACGTTTGTGGTGTTTGGCTGGTGTAGATAAACGCTAATTGTTCTCATCATATTTTATTATTATTTGTTATTCTCATTTGTCTAGAAATAGAATGCGTGCCTTCCTCTGTTATGTAACTCAGGTTGGTAATCAGTAGCTTCAGGATTTAGGTGACCTCTTTTATTGGACTACATTTTTATCAGACACCTTAATCTGCTTTAAATAACTAGGATTCTACGTTTTATTTTCTGCTCAGAAGGTTTTCTCTCCTTTCTCGTAACTTGGTTTTCCATCAATTTGCACAAGTATCATTTTTCCTCTGTATATTCTGTACACTGCCAGTCTGATTACGCGATCTCTGTTTCATGGCGAGTTTCTTTGTTATATGAACAATAAATGAAGTTTCATTCGATATTTCTAAAATTCTGAAGAAATTTTCTTTGCTCTACCTTTTATTTATTTGTAAATAATTAATTTCTACATAAAACGATACAATTTGCAATATTTATATCCTCTTGTATAGGGAAAAGACTTCCTACGGTGAGGACTCATATTAGAGAGTACCCGCTGTAGCCATGTTTCCTCGGTTTCGTTTTGCACTTCATGTAAACAAGACAGGCTTCAGTTCATGGCTGCTCTGAGATGTGGAGTACATAGAATATACACGATAAACAGATTGTCTTCTATGTGCAGAACCAACTGAAGATAGGGGAAGAAACAAAGGAATCACGGAAGTGTATAGCACAATTATCTATCTACAGTACTCTTGTGAAGTAACAAAGTTTTATTTAGAAGTACAGAGCTTATTGTTGATACATCCAAGTAGGGAAAAGGACGTTGATAATTCAGACATGGCCATGTAGAAATGTCTCTGTTAGTAATCAGAACTACGGGTTTTTCTAGTCTGGAGACTTCCGTGTAGTTACATATTTATTAATGTTTAAAATTTCTCGGTTTGGTTCAGTGCTAGCAGATTCTTGTGTCAAAACTAACTTTCGATAACTGGGACTGTACCTTTCTAATGTGGAAACTTTCGTATAGAGAAATTAAATATTTGACTTCTCTGCTACAAGTTCGTCTTATTACTGAGAGCACAACACGGTAAAGAGGCTGAACCATTCCAACAGACCGACAGAATTCTAGCAGACTCACGTCTAGTTAGCAAAGCAATTGATCGTTACAAATTTAAAGAGTCGGATGGTGTTTTTGTTTGGAAATGTCTTGTATATTCTGTCAGGACACCGTTAATTAGATAATTTACAAAGGCATTAGAAAAACAGAGGGATCTTTTCCGATTTAACGATATCGTCAGATCTATCTTGGAGGAAAGATTCTTCACCGAACCATCAAAGACACACGCACTTGATAACGATGTCCCTTTTCAGGAATTCACGACTTTTTCTTATCTCGATATCACGCGCAGTTCTAACTTTGATGGTAAAAGACATTTTCGACTGATGTCTCAGCAAAGAAGGAAATTGGAAAATTACACCAAACAAAGGTCTATTTTTGTTTGTTCGGTTCAATTATATCCGAATAATTTATATATAAAAAATTGGTGTCAGATCTGTTTACAAACGTGAAGACGGGTGAGGATTGAAAAATGGCTGCTGCACCATATAACAGCAGCTGTAGTTAAGATTCTTGTTAAAACGGTGATTACTTTTTTCATTTTATGTTTCGATAGAAAGATGTTGCAAAACAACAATAGCTACTATATCCATTAATTATTATTATTATTATTATTATTATTATTATTATTATTATTATTATTATTATTATTATTATTATTATATTATTATTATTATTATTTATTATTATTAATCTAGCGGTATTAGTATCTTCATTATACGCCATCCCCGGTCACGGGGTTGATAGACTTGGATTTCTGTTTCCGTAATTCCAGACAGAGCAGGAAGAATGACGTTTGTAAACCTTATGTGTTTAAGAGGACAGAAGAACCTTTACCAGGAACCAACTGCCGAACATCTTACTAGAACCCCGGAAGTACAGCACATGGCTGGCTGCTAAAGAAGAGCGAGATGATACCAGGCCAGAACATTAATACCAACCCTATCGGACTCCGTCTGAGATTCTGTCTCACGCCCTACCCCTTGGCAGATCGGTAGATTAACCACCTGATCTGGATGTGAGGTATTTCAAAGTGTTCCTGAAAGTTTAAATTTGAGGTAATAGTGAAGAACTGATTGTTTATAAACTCTACTAGGATGGAAGAGTTCCTGCAACAAGCAGATCTCGAGAGAAGCCGCTTGATGGAGTCAGCGCAACATCCGGTACTTAAGCAGGTATTGCAGACATCAGGTTCCAGGTAACGGAAGATTAGCCAGTCCTAAGACTCGGCTGGAACACTCCCTCTGCAATTAGCCTTAGTTGAATGCATCAATAGGGTTTCGTAGAAAGGAAGCGGAAGGGACATAATTTATTGAAATTTTTGGGATTTTTTCCTAATCTATGACGAGCTTAAAATGTAATCAGATCAGCTGACGAGGTTACGTTGACCTACACGGATGTGGAGGATATCTGAAGACAGATTCGACGACATCTTTAAGATCAAAAGTTGCACCTGATACCCCGATTTTAGAACTAAAAGAAATGGTTCAAACTATCGATAACGACGGTAGAAGATGTAGTGCTTCTTATAATTTATTAAATACTGAATAAAAATTACATTTTTTAACTTTCGGCCGTTGTGTGAATAATAAATTCCATTAATGTCTTATTAAAAGAAACAGGTGCTCCACTAATTTAAATATCTGTATCTAATTAATAACTTTAACTTAAATATTATTCTAACAGATATGTTTCCATTTATAGTAATTGCGTGAGGAACTCTATTCGCATATATATGTTGGGATCCAGTTAATGCAGCTTTACCCCAACCGCCAGGAACAATGAATCTGAGCAAAATCGTCCTGCTGTCTGTTCTGCTCAGCTGTCCAAGGATTTCTCGTCTATGTTCACCGCCTCCACTACCACCTATAGAACATCGTAATGTTTTTCCAACTTTTATTTTTGTAATTCAGGATTAATTGCAAACCATGAAGCTCTCGTGATTTTGTGCCCACTATGAACATCTTTAAGATTATCTCGTGGATTGGAGATATTCTTGACCACTGTTACTAACCTAGAGATAGACGGCTGTTCCCCTTACGGTATCAACCGGTTTGATCCTGTCGATGATATAAAGTCTAAAACAAAGTTTCCCATAATTTATAGTTTTCACGATCATGCTTTCAGCGGAGGTGTATCCAGTATCGATCTGTATTTGTGGTTTCAACAGAATATCTGATGTACGATTAATTCTTATATATTAAATAGTATTAATCCTATCTTTTACTTAATCAAGCAAGCCTAGGTCAGAGTATCTAAAGTGTATCTGCAGAAACTTGCTGAAAATTGTATTATAATTAACAATAATAGCGTCAATAATAACCTGTACCTTGGATAAATACATGGAGCGAGGCCAAGTACAATTATTTCCTGTCTGTAATGAACCAGGAGGCTGTCAAACACAAACCTACTCCTGCATATTTGATATTCAGCTTACATCTGCATCATTCACTAGCAGTTGGGACGGATTAGTAATGAATTATTGAAAAATAACACCAGGTCTGTTTATTTAGCTTACCATGTAGATCAGTAAAAAATACAGGCTTGTTTCCTTTAATTGTCACTAAGGTAGATACAAAACGAGCGTGTTTTTTTCTGGAGGGGAGAGGGTTACCGAACCGCGCTTGTGGTTTCGGATTGGGCCCAAAGCTTTCGATTGTGGTGCCCTCCGGCGGTATTATGGTCGATCTCCTGCTGCAGGTGAGAAGTATCGATTGTGGTGACCAACGGCTGTCTTGTGGTCGATCTCCTGCTGATGGTCAGAAATGTCGATTTTAGTGCCCTCCGGTTGTCTTATGGTCGATCTCCAGCTGGAGGTCATAACTGTCGATTGTGGTGCCCTCCGGCGGTCATGTAGTCGATCACCTACTGGAGGTCAGAAGAGTCGACGCCGTTGATCGATAGGGAGCCTGCGATATAAACACGCAGGCAGTCGGCAGGACGGTATCGATGGAACCTTGATGCCAGGGGCGAGAGAGCCGACCTGGTCGTGTCAAGTGCGCGCTTAGACGTTTTTTTTTTGTTGTTGCGATTATCAATTTATCCAAGTTACAAAGTTTCTCGATGTAGTGTAAAATTGCACCTGTCTGCGGTGCAGCTGATTCGGTTCCTCGTTCGGCCGTCTCAACTGTTTATGAATGAGGATTATCTACACCCTTTTTTATTTTCGTGGAAGACTATCTGAGAATATCCGGCCCCCGAACTTCTCCCGTTGGGTAGAAGGGGTGCGATTTACCCAGTGCTAGCTTCTCGAGCGGAGTTTTCTCTCTCTGCGTCGCCAGGAGCTGGATGAGAAAATCCGTATTTGTTAACAATCCTAGTAAATTCCGTAGTATCGAGAGCTGACCTTTGACCTCGTCCGGCCGGGCTTACCTTGGATGAATGGCCGACAATAGGCGCATTTGTCTACGCTATTCGTCCTTCCGACTTCTTCCTTCTTTCAATAAAATGGAATTTTCCTGACCCAGGAGATCCGTCTAAGTCAGGGTTGTTTTAAAACGTGCATAGTTATTCTCTGCCCCGTAGACGACCGAACGCCTGGTTTATCAGCCAGGTATTCGCAGATTGCTGCCTGTCAAACGGACTGGACGACCCGACCCTTTCTTTCTTCCTCACCTGTCGGCGGTGGATGGGCTCGGTTGGAGTGAACTCTCCGTCCTCTGAAGCCCTTCGCCTACTCCAAGAGAAGATATCTGGTGGGCGAATAGTATTTGCTATTTTGGCATCGCTACCGCTTTACTCTTATACCATATAGGGAGCGATTACTATCCTGTTTATTACAGTTTCCTTATCTACGTTTATGTCTAGCCAGGTGGGGGGAGTTTACGATGTCCTGTTCTTTTTTTTTTGGTGTGGTGCGGTGTTTAGGGAAGTGTTTGGGAAGTTGCGTATGTATGTGGGTGTAGTTGGATCGGTTCCACGACCGGCCGTCTCAGCTGTTTATAAGTGAGGCCTTATTTCGGCCTGTGTATTGTTTGTGATGTACCTCAGCCTAGCGAGAGCAGGGGGCTACCAAACTCCTTCGTATTGCACGCAGGAGGGATAGTTTTATCCTGGCTGGATTCTCTAAAACAAAGTTTTCTCTCTGTATGTCCTTGTTCTGTAAGGGAAGTTTGGGCCACTGTTTATTTTTCAATTTCCAAGTGGAAGGATGGAGAGAATTCTATTTTTATTTTGGCAGGGTGATAGATGGAGTCATGTTCTCCCTCCTTTTTCGTTTTGTTCTAGTCCTCCCTCGTGGGAGAATCAGAGATTCTCTTGGTCTTGTATAGCATAAGGAAGGTCTTTATGACTTTTGCTATTTTTTCCAACGTGGGAGAACCAGAGGTTCCCATGCAGGTGGTATATTTGGGAGTAGCAGAGTCTGCTGTGGTGTTTGTTATCACAGCATCCTTTGCCCCATTCCACGCCAAATTGATGTTGCTGTGTCGTTGAGCCTTCTTTATTTGGACTATTTTGTGTTATTTTTAACGAAGAAAGAATCATGGTTAGTCCATGTGCAAAATATAGGGGTGGAGTAACGTTATAAATAAATAGAGGCTTACACTGTAGAAGGGGAGGGGATGGGAGTTTGGTTGAAAGTATTTTCCACTTTTAGTTTTGAGATAAAATTAATTATAAGACAATCCTTTAAGGATACATTACATAATCAATCACGATATAATGTATAAGGAAAGAAGTATAGAGATAGAGAAAGAGAAAAAGAGAGAGAAAGAAATCTTCTTTTCCAGCATCCTATATTAATTCAAAAGTGAAAGACATTTAAATTAGACTTAGGGGTGGAAGGGGAGTGACTCAGGGTGGTCGATCTAAGGTAGGAGTTAAAGTTGGGGAGTTGTCAATGTGTATGTGTAGTGTTTTGCTTGTTTTGATGTATCCTAATGCATTATTAATTAGCCAGGTGGAAGAGAAAATTTGTCTGTCATTTATGCTAGATTTCATGACTGCTTATTTTTGATGTAACCAATTAGTTACGTAGTTTTGGAATAGTGATTTCGTTGAGGTAGGCTCTTCGCCTTCTAAAGCCTTTCGGCTACCCCAAGCGATCCGCTGGGTGGTAAAAACCAAAAAGTTCGAATGGCAGTCCTTTTTAGATCTATTATTGAAGCCAAAGATGCGCCAGAACGACGTAAGTTTGTTCTGGGGACTTTTAATTTTAAAAATCAAATCTCGGACTAGGCACCATAGTTCTATGTTCTGCGGACAGGAGAATAGACAATGGATTGCCGTTTCGTCCACCTCGTGACAGGCGAGGCATTTGGGTGAATTAATTAATTTCCATTTATGCTTGTTTTCCCTTGTGGGGAGAGCATTCCTAGTTAATTTCCAGTGTATGTCAGATGTATATCCGTCCACGAGACGATTAATGGAACTAGCCCATATCCTGTCCCACGGAAGTGTTCCTGAATTTATGGTATCTTCCCACCTCTTCCTGTAATTCGGTTTCTCTATGGGTCGTGATGACAAGAAGAGGTAGATGTCACGCTGGGACAATTTGTCTAGTTCTATTTTAGTATCTCCTAGGCTTACGATGATGTTATCTGTTCCTATGGAGATGTTACTAGTGATCCATTGCTGGAGTGCGGTTATGTGGTAGTCTGTTAGTAAGATTTTCTGTGCTCTATATAGTTTTAGTTTGTTAGTGAGAACATTGACCCCGTCGAGGATGTCAAATGCTTTCGCTAAGCGTGAGATGAAGAGATTGTGCCATCTTGACCTATCGTTTACGTTCCTTATGATATCTATTATGTTTAGTATTTGTTGAGCACCTATTTTGTTCTCTAGATTGATTAGATTTAATCCTCCTTGGTTCCGAGGGAGTCTAATTATTTGTTTATTTGCCAGGTGTTTGCGCCTTGCCATAGAAACCGAGTTAGCTCGGCGTCTATGGCAACCCTATTATTTTGATTTATAGTATATTTTGGGGGCAAGATAAGTGTTGACTAGTTCGGTTTTAGTGAAAAAGGAAAGGTTCAGCGAGGACCATGCGGTTAGTAAAGCGTTGACTTTATTAATCACAGGTTGCCAGTTGTCATGCAGCGTATTAGTAGTTTGCTTTACTGGGAAGTAGATTCCTAGCAGTTTGATTTTGTCCTCCACCCAGTTGATGTTGTATTGGCGTAGGGGCTTATTGTTGCCCCCCAGCCATGCTGCGGTGGTTTTCCGTTTGTTTATTTTTGCCCCAGAGGCCCTTTCGTAGACCTCCAGGACTTTAAATGCTGCGTCCAAGCTGGCCGCATCCTTTAGCAGGAGGGTGGTGTCATCAGCATATTGCTGAATTTTGACACCATTTATCCCCCTGATTGATTTGTTGTTCCGGATCATGGCGGCCATCGGTTCTGCAGTCAGAACGTATAGCATGGCGCTGAGGGGACACCCCTGCCTGATGCCTCTTGTTGGGTGGATAGACGAAGAGAGAAAGCCATTCTGGTATATGTTCTTTATCAGCTGAGATTGGAAGAGCTTTATAAAGTTATTGAAATACTCCCGAAACCAAGGGTTTTAAGTGTTTCTATGAGAAAATTCCAGTTAACCCTATCGAAAGCTTTTTTCTGATCTACGGCTAGCATGATTCCTATGGAATTTTCTGCGTCTAGCCTACTTGTAATTTCTCTGAACAGTTGAAGCGTATTCGTGATACTTCTTCCTGGAACTGAACAGGTCTGGTCTGCACTTGTAACTTTATGCATAACTTTGGCTAGCCTAGTTGCTAAGGCCTTAGCTATGATTTTATAATCACTGTTTAAGAGACTGATGGGTCACCAGTTGTCCAGGTACTCCGTGTCGCCCCCCTTTGGCAGCAGGACGACAGTGGCTGTACGTTGGCTTTCTGAGAAAACCCCCTACAATATGCGCTATTCGCAATCATTGTCAGGTCTCCTGCTAGGAGATATTCAAATCTCTTATAGAATTCTGGCGTAAGGCCATCATTTCCTGCTGATTTTTCTTTATTTGAAGTTCTAATAGCTTGTTTTATTTCTTGAATAGTTAGGGGACCTTCACAGAGCTCGGCATCTAGGGGGTCTAGTTTATCTTCTAGACACGCCAAGATTTCGTCCTGAGCAATGGGACAGGTGTCTTCACTATTGTATAGTTCACTATAATACCGAGTCTCTTCCTGAATAATGTCTTCTATGTCAGTTAAGACGCGGCCTTCCTTAGTTTTTAGTCTATTGATGGTTTTCCTTTCTGCCTTAGATTTTTCTAAACCACAGAAGGACATTCTATTACCTTCGCCATTCATGGCCGGGACTCGGGCCCTAATTCTAGCGCCTTCTCTTTTGTTAAGTTGTAGTTTGGCTATTTGTTTTTGGATGGCTTCGATTTTGTTTGTTCTATCTATACCTGAATCGGCCTTGTTTAATTCTAAATTTAGTTCTATTTTAGCTTATTCTCTAAGTATTCTCTACAAGCATTTCTTGCTTGACAATATTTTATGCTGATATTCCTAAGTTTAACCTTACCTAGGTCCCACCACTCCAGGGGGTCCTCAAACTCATCCCGGCGAAGCGTCCATTGTTCCCAGAAACTCTGTACGCTCTCAACATATTCCGACTCAGTCAGAATAGTGTTAATTGTGTTTCGCTTTCCGGAGAGAACCCAAACTCGTTACATCTGTTTTGTATGCTAACTTCATCCAGCTGACGAAGTCTTCCCCGAATCCTAGTTCTTTAAGAGTTCTTAGCAGATGGCACCAGTCCACCCTATCGAAGGCTTTGGGGAGCCTTCCGTGTCTACCCTATGCAAGATTTCTCTGATCAGTTGTAGGCAGTCCGAAATCGTCCTTCCTCCAACCGAACAGGGTTCCATCTTCAGCGGTAACTTCATACGTAACTGTGGCCAGCCTGTTCGATAAAACCGTAACTATTATTTTATAATCGTGATTTAGAAGACTAATCGGGCTCCAGTTCGTCAGGCAGTCCCTGCCCCTTATCTTGAAAAGAAGGGTGACGATGGCACTCCGTTGACTTGGTGAGAGAACCAACCCCATGTTCGAATTGCACTCTTAGCTACGGCTGTCAGATCCTAGCCAGTAGGTATGCCAACCTTCTATAGAACTCCGGCGTAAAGCCGTCGCTCCCTGGGGACCTATCATTGTTTAGAGCCTTAATGGTCCCTTTTATTTCTAGTTCCGTTATGGGGCCTTCGCAAAACTCGGCCTCTGTGGGAGCTAGTTTACGTTGTAGCCTCCCGGAAAGTTCGTCCTGAGCTGCCGAACGATTCTGGCGTAGAGCTGTTCATAAAATCGCGCTTCATCTCGTAAAATCTATATTTCTGTGACCGTCGTTGGATTTTCTGCTAGTCATCAATTAATTCTCTGCCTTCGTCTTCTCTAAGCCGCAGAAAGCTCTACTAGTGGAGCAAAGTCCGGTATGGGGCCGAAACGCCTGGTTATTGAGGAGGCGGGGGAGGCGAAATGCACCCAAAGTGAAGCAAAATTCCTTTTAGACCGATCACTTCCCCAGCCGAAAACCTCTTAGGAAAAACAAGCCTCAGCACCTCAGGTCTGAAAATCGGTCACGAGGTACTTCACACTTCTAGCCAGAGAAGCAGACCGAGGGCAAAGAGCAACCCTTACCCCCACTCTTTCCGAGCAGGGCACTTTCCGTCATGTGCGCCGTCACAGAGTACTCGTCCCCCGCCCTCCAGGGCCGAAACCGTGTGACCACACCCCAAAGGGCGTGGCACCTGGTCGGTACCCCAAATGAAAGGCTAAGGACACGATGCCCCGTTGCCACACTTAGATCTCAGTCAGCGAAAGGATATTTTTAAAGCACTTTATTTATCCTGATTCTTGCCAATTTACCCTCTGATACTGTCTCGAAAAAGACACCATTTCTTAGGTCCTGCTCTGGAAAATACCTTATGTCTTGTTAACATGCTCTGTGTAAAGTACCTGGTGGTGTTTTCTATAATTCATAATTATTGTACCAAAGGAAGAACGTAACAGCTTCACAATCTATCAGAACCGCTGTTCTGCCTTCAAGGTTAAAACAGGCCGAGTGTTAGTGGAATTACCGTAACATTAAAAGCCTCATGGTCCGGCAGCCATTTGTAGCTTATATGGGGACAGTTAGTTATATCGATTAGAATATATTCTTTGATATCCCTTTTAATTTCGCATTACACGAGATAACTATCTGAATGATACCTTATCATTACCACGTCGGCTTAATACTAACCGTAACATTGAACAAATACAAACGTAAGGTTTTCGTTATGTACAAAGTAGGAATACTTAAAATAGCATGGATTAAATAGGGAAATGAGAGGCGCCATTTATACAGTTAAGGCTGGTCACCTCTCATACTTATCTAAAGGTGAAGGTGCACTACGAAATATTTAACTTCAGAGTTTTCATTTTCGAAAAATTGATTGTTTGTTTTGAAGACGGATATTCTGTCTATAATTTGTTATTGTACAGTTTTAAAAAATCGTCTTCGATAACAAAGATTCTTGTAGGATTTACGCAGTTTATTTAGGTCTTTGGAGTATATACAACTCGTTTTTTAAGTATATTGTACTATCGATACCTGTTCTTTCTTTCTTTAATAACCATAATAAATATAAAAATGTATCTGTACTCGTCGTTTGGTAAATGGGATCTGATTTTCTTGTGTCTTGTATTTTCAGCCTGTGGAAACCATCCAGATATACCTTTCTGTGTACCGAAGAGCGAATGCAATGAACGTAAATTATATTACGAAAAACGATGCCCAAAAAATTGGTTCTGTTGTTTTATACATCACGAAACAGGTACATTTCAAACTTTAGTTTAATTTTCTGGTATTTCTTTGTAATTTTCGTTTATAGAAAACCGGAAACAATAATTTAGAAATATAGAGATAATATACACGAAAAGTAAAAATAATCAATTGTTAACTAGGTGTCAACTTATATCTATAATGCTATATTTTAAAAAAAAGTTTACCTTGTTGAACTTTCTTTTACGATTCCTGAAATAATATTTTTTTATGTTTGGTGTAACTACAATGAAGTCATTTGAAAGCTTTGAATAACCATCAAAGTTTTTTTACAATGTGATGCTTAAAAGTTTGCATGAATCAAAGCAAATCCTAGAATTTGTCCTATCGCCCCAAAAACTGTAAGATGACTCTGTCTCTCTGCTTAAATAAACGAAGTGGTCTCAATATGAAAACACCCTTTCATATAATATTGAGGTGAATGTTCATTCTGTATATATTGACTTTCTTTAGCAAAGACTTGAGAAACAACTATTTCCAATGAGGTCTCCTCTAACTCTACATAAACATGTTTTAGTATCTACAACCATCAACATGTAAATTAGTGCATGCCTTCATTTAAACCTGTTTGTTTATTTCTGTACCAATCTATACATTAACATTATCTAAAATGTTTTTTTTTACAGGCTAAAGAGATTGGCAGAAATCGTTTGTCCAGTTCTTCATCGTTTATTGTCAATTCTTGAGGATGTATATCTGTGGAATATTTCAAAAGATTTGTTATGTATCATCACAGAAAGACAAAGAATAAAAAATTAGAATATACAGATTTAATTTTTTTAAAATAATATACGAATACTTACAACAACTTAGTGTATAAGTTTTCTTCTTGTTGGAGCATCAAAGATATTATGTCTTATATAAGACAAGACATCCGCCTGCATCTTCTATCGAAAAAGCTGAGTTTTAATTGTTATCAGTTGAAATATTCATATAGATTATCTAATGTTTTAAGAATACTTTTAAATCGTTAAAATTATACATATTTCAAATTAAGGTTTCAGAAATCTATTTAAAATAGAATCTGAATCCTCTTGTTACACTTATAATGGAAAAACAGAGCAGCCTCATAACTTAGATTAGAAAGAAAGCAACAAAGAGAAGCTGAGAATAAGAAAAAGGTCATCTGACAAGGAATTTCGAGTGCCAATTTGTCTGTTGTGTGTGGTGTCTATGAGAGGTGAACGCTGTTTGTACCTCACGGAAACAGACCGCAGAAGAGACTAAGATAATCAAACAATATTTTCCGAAGATCTGCAGAGATAGAAATATTGGATTTTTGTTTATTGATTAAACGAAAAGTTCACAAACTCTTTGCCAAAATAAAATTCTTCAAGTCTTAAAGTTCGTTGCTCTCTGTAACTTTTAGGAATCAACTAATTATCCGATTATCATAGATTAATTTTTGATAAAGTTAATCTCCCCAATAATGAAAGGTAATACCTTTTAAATTATTATTTATTACGTTATGCACTCAAAACGAAAGTATCACCCCTCCCCAGTAAGGTGATCCTTCATTTATTCAACGAATGTAACATCCTATTTATTAGACAGGAAAGATGAAACCATTTGAAAGTCTCGCTTTACCCACATTAGAAATGTTATTTAATAAAAGAGAAACATATGGAATATTCTTTGCATCCAGTTCGAATGCTTTCTTTCTTAAAAATCTTCTTTCCTCCATTGGTACTGAATCCATCATAGTTGATTTGAAATCCTACCAACATAATATTATGGGATTTCAACCACATACCAAGGGGTATTAAGAACCCACGTTTGTCGTTTCATTAATCACAATGAAGAGACTGACAGGACAAAGAACCCGACAGTTTTGCAGCCTTTTTGGCATCCAATAGTTTTTGCATTGATCGACTTTGTGCCTCCATCAATGTACTCGTGGAGTTGGCAACAAGACCCAGTACCCAAATTCCTCTCCGTATTGCATGACTCTGTAATATACTGCGGTATTCCGTAATTAAAGATACCATTAATCTGTCTGACTGTCTCTATAGACATAAAATCTGGGATTATGCTGGGATTAGGCGGCAGCTTAATGGAAGGTGAAATACGGGTAAAAGGTTGTATTTTTTATTTCTAGGAAGCCAAACCTTCTCCTTGTTAACATCACGAAACAATTGAACATTTATTCAATATGATCGTCTCTAAACAATATCTGTGCCTATCCTCGAATGGTTTTTACCTTTCAGCCGTAGAAACAATTAAAACGCTTGCTTCACACATTAATACTCTCTTTGTACCTTTCGATACTCTCCACTGTTTGATGATGAATCGATAATTATTTTCATCTGATTTCATTTTATTGAACCATCGTTTGGTTCACACCCTATAAAACAGTGACTACTCTGTTTCCATAGAGAGTCAGTCAGGATAGACAAAATGGCGCCATCTTTATTTAGGGGTCGGGTTCAAATGCCTCGTCTTCTTTGTGTTCTCCAGAAGCCGGTTGCAAAACCCTTATTACTATCACCATCCCGATAATAACAATACAGATCTGGGGCTACTATTACATTCCTTTGATTAATGCTAATAGTAATAATGAAAGACTTTGCGAACAGTTGTTATTATCTTTATTAATGATCTGCTTAACAAGAACCGGGTACTATGTGTTCCCGGTACAATAAATAAAGGGTCAGCTCCCTTCCGTCATCCCAAGTTAACAAAAATACGGCAGCCGCACAGGGTTCTTTTCATGTTTGGTAAACAACTGGCTTTAAAAATGTTCCTCGTTCACGATGTAGATTAGATAAAATTTCCTGGATGTTACCCCAGATAACATAATAAGATACAACAGAATAAATTCAGCTTTCCATTTCATTCAGATTTCATCCGACAGCAATAAAAGCCCCGGAACATTTTTTCTATCCTCTTCTTTAGGTTTATTGACGCATTCATCTTTTGGCAGACACCTTAACACCATACCATTCGGCTGAAGCGCACAATCTGTTAAATAAACAAACTGTAACAATTACTAGATAGTGGAAAAAATTACTAAACAGAAACTCACGTATTATAGACAATAATCCTATTCTGATGTTTGTCAGAATCAGTCTACGAAAAAGCCCTAACAGCAGGGGTAAGTATAACGTGAAATTTACATGAGGTCTCTTCTAGTTTCTCTTTCTCTCTTTGTCTCCAGTTAATTAAAAATACAAAATCCCAATTTGAATGTATTCGTGTTTTTTCCTGATTGGGCCATCCATATATAGGGTTCAATATTCGCACCAAATATAAGAGTTCCGGCTCACTTAAGGAAAGAAGGGCCATCGTCACAGGGCATCTGAACGAACTCGACCATTTTTGCCATTTAACTCATACTTCTGAGAATATTCGATGATGAAGCAGGACGATAAAACCAAATTGTAAATGGTTGCAGGTCTAACGATATACCTGAAGGTTTTATAGCTTTTTGTTGATCGCGTCACATGAAATATTGTAACAGATGAAGGAAAAGAAACTCAAGAGGGCGGAGACCAAAGACCAGGGGGAAGGAAATCTGTTCATGCTCTTGCATCCATTTACAACCAAACGACGGGAGAAATAAAAGAGCAGAGCGAACATTGTATAGTATATAGATTTTAACGATGAAGGTCGTAGAAAGGAAAGTGTTTGATAGATAACTGAAGAGAAGAATTCTTATTCTACAACTGTGCTTTCATCTTCTCGACAGGCTAAGATTGCACAACTCTGACCCGCTGCTTCAGTATAATCAAGTAAGTCTCGGTCTTCTTATTTAGACAAACAAGCCACAAATACTTTGGACTGTTTCCAAACTGAACATTCTCGAAACATCTGATATAGTACATTACTCGTAATTTTTATGTAGTAAATAATTCCTCAAATTACCATTGGATGGGGGGAAGTCTCACTATTTAGTAACTAAGTAAATTAGGTGCAATTCTATTTTTGTTTAATTTTATTCTCGTTTTTTAAAAATAATAAATCCCTGTGACGCGTGACTTTATCGGTGTCGTTTGTTCCTTGACATGGCAGTAGCAGATTCTCTCCAGATTACAGGTAAGTTATATTAGAAGTCGCAGGTGCTTTCCGGTTGAAGAAATTTTGTCAGAGATAGGAAGAGACCGGTGATGTTGAGGAGGAAATATCGTAAACTGAGGATGGCACTGATGACGATCGTGATTTCCAAGATGCATCGTTTTCGGATTCTAAGGAACCGTATCGTATAAAAAAATCTTGATACCTAAAAAAAGAGGAAAAAATAGAGGGAAGCGCTTTAACTATCTCGTTCTAATGGTAACCAGATTACCTCTGCTGGCCGGATACCAGAGATCGGACGGAGAAGCGGCTCGCTATTCTTTGGATTGCTGAAACTACCGCGGGATATAGTTCCTGCCACCTGATCTCTCGAAACGTTCCAAAAACCTTCATCGGCTGATTGGATTTGTAGACGGTGAGACCACCAGGGTCAGCCAGCGTAGACGGGAAAGACCAGCAGATAATGCGGGCTTAGAGAGCCAGAACGACTCAGCTGGAAGTTCTTGGCGGCCCCGCGTCGCTAATTCTAGAAGCTGCGGACGCACACTGGGAAGCTACCAGGAGAGGCCCAGTAATTAAATCAGGAAATGCCTGGTATTCGATCTGTCCCGGAGTATCGCACTGAGGCCGAGGCCTAACAAGAAAAAATAATTTTAATACAGGAGACGATATGAAGAAATAGCCTCGAATAATTTCATCA